>PVIC010004060.1:36707-51707 GCA_004025085.1 Thryonomys swinderianus
TTGCCAAAATGCCAATTAACAAAGGCAAAGAAGTCCCCACACATACTGAGAACAAAGGTTTTAGCTCTGTAGTAGATGTGAACCCGTCACGATTATTACGCTCATCACTTGGGCTTTTATCAGGTAAGTGCACTGTATCTGACCCACTTTCACACATGGACTGCACATCTACACAGGCGCACAGGCTTGGGGTTCCTGTGTGCAGTCCTCATGGGGGACTCACCATCACTATTCGAAGACCGAAGCAAAGGAAGCACAGAGTTTTTTTTTTTTTTTTTTTTTTGAGACAGGGTCTCCCTTTGTAGTTCAGGCTGTCTCTGAGCTTGCTGTGTAGCCCAGGCAAGCCTGGAACTCAGCGATCCTCCTGCCTCTGCCTCCCGAGTGCAGGGATGACAGGTGTGAGCTGCCACGCCCTGCAACACAGAGTTACCTTTAACTCCAGTTGCCACCTGGAGAGGATGCCCTGAGACAAAAATGGGTTTTGTTCTGTCAGTTAGTGAGAAGAAGTTCATTCAGGGAACTTCTACCCTGGAGAAAAATGGAAGAGCTCCTAGCCGCATTTCCCAAATCCCTACTCTATGAGAGCACAAAAACCATGCAGCAACAAAGGTTCTAATTAGATAGTTATGTAACTGAGCCAAGAAATCCCCCTCAAATCTGCCTACAAGACTAGAAGAAATTCAGTCTCAGCACACTGGTTTTTATGGTAATGATTTAGAGGATATCAATAACATACTCTTCACTTTTGACATCAATATTCTTCCTCCTGGGCTGATGTCCGTCCCATAATTGTAATACGACTGCAAACTGGTAATTTGTTCTGGATGACACCTTTCTGGCCAGCCTTAAATCTACTTCAAGGAATAAAAACTTTCAATCATGGAAATGTTCATTTTAATATTAAGAGGGCTACTACCAAGGATTTAAAGGGATTGTGCACTTCTGGCTTTCCAAGCTTTCCCATTTCCCAAGGTCTACATGACATGGGATGCCTGACATAATCAATCAAAACATGAGGCCATCAAGTCTGAACTGAACTGCATCACGTTGCTTATCAAGTAATTCTTTCCAATTAAGAAAAGAGGCATTGCTGTGAAGGTGAGACATAGAAAATCATCAGGCAATGTCACAAACATGATGGAATTCCATTAAGCTCAGGGACTCAGGCTCTGAGAAGAAAACCAGGGCCAGGAAACATCATCTCAAATGTGCGAAGAAGGAAACAGAGTGGAATAGAAATCATTTTCCAGAATTAACCAATATAGGAAAATTTTACCTCAATTTTGATAAGAAGATACTGGGGGTGGGAAGAATTATACCCCAGGACTTACAGAAGATGTTAAATAGAACCATTCTGTCGCAGCATGACATTAAAATGTGACAGTGTCAGCTACAGAGATTTCTTTACATTTGTAGCATTCCATAAAATTTGAGGAAAAACAGAATCCAAATGATGCAACAACTTTACATAGTTTGGTAATTACTCTTAGTTGAGAAAACAGAATGAAGACATTTCCTAGGAGTGAATGCATATTTATTTATCTGAGGATGACAACGTTGATGTAGATTCAGTGTAGATTCAGCTCTTTTTGAAATCCCCTTTGATGTACCCATTCAAAAGTAGTGACAAGCCGGGCGTGGTGGCTCACGCCTGTCATCCCAGCACTCAGGAGGCAGAGGCAGGAGGACTGCTGAGTTCCAGGCTTGCCTGGGCACCATAGTGAGCTCAGGGCCAGCCTGAACTACAAAGCGAGACCCTGTCTCAAAAAAAAAAAACAAACAACAAAAGTAGTGACAAAAGAAGCAGTCTTTCTGCTCTGATTTTTAAGGGCCATTATCTCCCCAGGATCAGCTCACCTTGGAGAGAAGCAATAACCTCTCCTATTAATAAGCTCTAAAATATAAGTGCCAATTTTATATAAATTTCCTATACACACACAGGAATATATCTGCTTATGATGGCACTTCTATCCAATGCAGTAAAAAATAAAAAAAATTATCACTTCAACTATAAGGTATACAAATTATTATTAACTGAAAGAAATAGTTTGGCTTCCCAGCCAATACCTTAACATAACCTAATAAGTTGCTAAGTAGTTAAAGCTAACAGCCTTCTGATCAATACCACACCTCTTTGTATCTGTATGTTTATAAATGGCTTTCTACGATGGGGCTTTTAAAGATACATGTGATTACCCAGCCCAAATTCTTTTTAGATCATTGTAAGCCTAGAAATATATTATACCATGACTTCTTTACTCCAAAATTTAAGTTTAAATAACTAATTGGCCAGCCTACAATGCACTTTGCTATTTTACAGAATATTATCACGGGTTAAATCTAAATCCACTGAATGTAGACTTGCATTTCAAAGTATTTACAACTTACAGAACTTAAATAAAAATCGAGATCTAGGACCGAAGATTTAGCTCAGTGGTTCTGGCACCTGCATCACAAGCACAAAGTCCTGAGTTCGGTCCCAGGTGACCACATACAATGCTGGGCGTGGTGACTCATGCCCACCAGCCATCAATACCACATACCATAGTGCCAGGCGTAGTGGCTCACACCTGTCATCCCAGCACTCGGGAGGCAGAGACAGGAGAATTGCTGAGTGTGAGGCTTGCCTGGGCTACATAGTGAGCTCGGAGCTAGCCTGACCTACAAAGTGAGACCCTGTCTCAAAAAAAAAAAAAAATCAAGATCTATTTTAAATTGTTGACTTCTATAGATGGGTTTATTTCCATACCTAACTGAACAAAATTTATTAAGTATCTATTGAATAAGCAGTTAGACATTTTGCCAAATGTTACACATTTCAAGATAAATAAGACATCATTCTTAAGTGATAGCGAAGAATTAAGCCATCACACAAATTCTGAAAAGCGTACAAACAAAATTACTTTCACTTACGATTTAGGCATTGAAGGTAATTGCTTGGGGTTTTCCTACAATGCCACTCTTGTAAGCACCACAGTGTTAGCAGCAGAAGGAACAGATATGTGGTATTAAGAATCACTATGTATAACTCATCTATACCTTCCAGGCACTAATAATGAAATCTACATTCACGCAATAGATACACCATTCCCTTCAAAGTTAAGAGAAACTCAGAAGTGTTATCTTCATTCATGCCTCACACTGAACAAGTCCAACTTTTTCCTCCTGTACTGTACACCGTTTTACTGCCATGGTTGTGATTTTATGGGTAGTCTCTGACAATTCCGCCTGCCTGCCGCTAACATTCACATCCAATTTGGGGTGATAAAAACTCATTCAGATATTAGGGGAGAGGCACTCTGATGTCAGCCTCCATGACCGGCTTGTCTATATTTCAAGAAGAAAATAACTGAGAATATATTTCTTTAATTTTCACAAAATCTTTCCTTCGGTGGACCTGATTGTGGATATAGGAAAAACTCTCCTACATACTTGAATATGCAGAAATATACAGAGCAACACCAAAACCACAACCTTTGGTTAGTGTCTACCTGTCAGTGTCAGCGTCAAGTGGTGCTAGATTAACACACCCTCACCTGCTGACATGACCGCACAGTGACCCTGAAGTCGGGCTAGGCTGTATTTAAAAGGCTTTGGAGCATCTTAGTGCCTTCAGCAATGACAGGCGGAATAACGTGTAAGGCAGAAAGGAAGAAAGAAATACAGAAATACACTCTATCTCGAAAGGCCCACTGTTGTGAGGTGAATTATAATTCCCTGAAAATATGAATGTCCTACCTTCTCATTCTTTGAGCGCGAGCTTATTCGGAACAGGGTGTAACCAAGTTAAGATGAAGCCGTTCTGAACAGGGAAAGCCTTCATCTAAACAAGGGTGCTGTCCTTACGAAGCGAGGGAAATCCAGACACACAGAGACACACAGGGGAAATATCTGGCGACCACAGGGGCAGAGCCTGGCGTGAGTCATCTACCAGCCCAGGAATACCACAGATTACTGACAACCACTACAAATTAGGAAGAAGTAAGAAAGAATCTTTCTTAACCACTTCAGAGAGAAGCATGGCTCTGCTGATACCTTAATCTGGAACTTCCTCTGAAACCGGGTAAGAATGAGTTACTTTTGTTTTAAGTTACTTTTGTGGCTGTGAGGGTCACCCTGGGAGACTACAGTAGTCACTCTTTAAAAAGGCCCGTCATTTCCTGCCAGAAAACACCTCTGTCTTCACTCTGATAAGGAAGCAAACCAACTCTAGGAACACAGCTGGTTCCTGTCACCTTCACATCTACGCTGCTGCTGGCAAGAACATCTAGATGCTCTTTCTGGTCCTGTCACTTTCTAGATGTTCAAACACAGAGAAACCAAGTGAACTCTCTGAGCTGCAGACACTCCGCCTATAAAATGGGGATAATATCATTTAACTTACAAGATGATGGTAAAGATTCGTGATTAAAATACATGAAATACTTCGTAGCATGCCTGAACATGTAGTGACCAATAAAATTACCAGGGCTTTGGAAATAAAACTGCCCATCGAAATCAAAACACGTGCGTTGGTGAGGACGGAGGTAGATTTCTGTAGGGAAAAGAAACCTGCTCGATCTATCCTTCCTTAGGCTTTCTGTAAAAGTCATGCTTACAATCCTCAAAGGCAAAAAACCCTGAACACTACGGGACAGAATCGCAATCGGGGGTGTCGCACACACAAACCTTGGCTGTGTTGATCCATCGGACTCTGGGGCGGAGCCATTCCCGGGTGAGCCGGGCGCATACCGGTGCCCTTCATGGTTCCACAATGGATATCTTCCACCATCCCCTTGTCATGCATCCCGTCGATGGGCTGGAACATTTCAATGGTATCAGTTAGGTATCTCTTTCAAGGCCACCCTTTCTCTCTGGAGTTATAAGATCCCCTTGAACCCTTCAAAAGGATGGCACCTTCATTTATTTCCTAACCTGGAGTCACAGTTTTTACTTCTCACAGGGAGGAGGGAAGAAAAGACGATACAAACAGGATAAGCAAAGCCATTTTCAAGTCAAAAGTTAAGGCTTTAATAAAAACTGTTCAAATTTTTTTCTTTATGTCACAACATCCCAATAAAAAAGTCCCGTTCACAAGGTAAACAAATATAAATTAAGTCTCCCAAACCCTTTTGTCTTAAAACCTGTTATAAGTTGAAGTTAGTTTCAGAGTCTGAAGGAAAATTATCTGAGATGCCTGCGATGATCTATTTTTTTTTGATAACTTTTTTCCCTACTGGACAGGAAGAAACAATGGAAAATTAAAGAGTTGAAACCAGAAGGTTCTATGGCAGTTAGCAGGAGAGAAACAGACAGGGCAGAGAAGTGAATGAGTGTGAACACGGAAAAAGCCAGAGTGTGAAACAGAGAAAGCTAAGTTCCTGGGGAAGAAAGACGTGAAAAGGTTAAAAGTAGACTTTAGAAATAAATAAAGAACACAGGGCCAGACCCAGGATTTGAGGCCTACATGTCAGACACACAATAAATACCTATTGAACTGACCTTAATCCAATCCAGAGTTTAGCAACAGAGCATGTCTTCAGAAAAGGAAAAGTCTATTCCTCCCCAAACTGTAATAACAATTTTCAAAACAGCCGGCAAGGAATATTTCCAGGAGTTTATAGAAACCAAATGACTTCAAGCAAGAAAGTATGAGTGTTTGCAGTTTTGGAGAAAAGAAAGTTAATTTCTGCAGAGTCAAAAGCACGCACTTGAAAAGAGGAAAAATTTACCATAAAGAGGATGTTCAGAAGAAAAATGGGAAGAATCTAGTATAAAGAGTGTCACTGAGTCTGTTAAATAGTAATAATAGAGAGGAAATCAAAGCAACGCAGCAGATGTATTTGGGCCACTTGTTTATTTATTTCCAGTAATGTTGAAAAGCAAAATGCTGAGCCTTAGCGAGAGAAGGAGGAGGAGCAAGACAAGGAACGAAGCTGCCTATAAAAAGAACTTCAGACAGGGACGGCATCTGGTCAGCAGGTGTGCGCGCCGCAGCGCTGACCCAGGGCCTCACGCGCGGAGTGGCCGGCAGTCTGCGTGGGAAGGACCACGGGATGGCAGAAATCACAAAACTCAAAGAATGAGAGCGATGCAGACCAAACGGGGCGACAAAGTGTGCACGGAAGATGAGATAGCGCCACAAAGATGCTAAGTAACAAAACCAGAAGCTATCAGAGGAGACAGTAGCCAATGAAAAATATGAAAGGGAATAAGCCCTAACCCCTCAGTTGAACATTTCATCTCTAAATGCTTAAATAATAAGCAGAGGTTAGCTAAATATTTCCTTCACATTCTGTTTCCTTTGGAAGGCAGAATGTCCTTAAGCCATTCTGAAATGCTGTAACCCCCGGGACAAAGGTTTACATGCGACAGAGCAGGTCTAAACACAGCTCCCAATTCATTTAATGGCTCCGATAGGTCACTTGTCCCCACAAGACCTGATACGACAATGAGAAACTTAATTATAATATAATATAAAAAGGGCTTTAAAAGAAAAGGAGGAAGAGAACTTGGGGATATCCATGATACATTATTAAATGAAAAGAAGAAGGTTCAGAGTGATGAATAAAGATGTTATAATTCCATTGTGGTAAGAGAAAAAAGATCACACCTATATGAGAAGACGTGTGCTAATGCAGTATTTCCTGAACATGGGAAAAAGTAAGGTCTGATATGGATGTACAAGCTGTTCCCTCAGTAAAAGTAGGATTAACTGCTTTCTTCACTGATCTTAGTTTTGTTCCACTTTCCAAAACAGTATATCGTACTTTTCAAATTTGAGAATCACAAAACAACAAAGCATTCTTTTAAAAATATGAATTTAGGCTGGGGATTTAGCTCAGTGGTTCTGGTATCTGCCTGGCAAGCACAAGGTCTCAAGTGCAATCCCCAGGATCACATACCACAATGCCAGGCACAGTGGCTGACACTGGTAATCTCAGGACTTGGGAGGCAGAGGCAGGAGGATTGCTGTGAGTTCAGTGCAAGCCTGAGCTGCATAGGGAGTTCAGGGCCAGCTTCACAATTCAAAGAAACGCTTGCTGTTTTCTGGAGTAGCTTTTTGTTTGAAGCCAGCATTCTCCAGAGCTTGTCTCAGTGCCGATTAACCTTGTATGTCAACCAGACCTGGCTGTGGGTGTCCCATATTGAGCGAAATGTTCCTGGGTGTGTTACTAAGGGTGTTTCAGGATGAGATTAGCGGCTGAACTAGAAGATAAGGAAAGCAGACTGCCTCCCTAAGGTGGTGGGTGACAGCAGTTTCCTGGAGGGCTTCAGGTGGGGAAAGGTGCTTTGTATGCCAAGGGCTTTGGGTGAGATGCTGGTCTGCTCCAGCCCTAAGTAGCACTTTAGTCACTGACTCCTGGTCCGCAAGTATTTGGACTGAGATGGAACCACACCACCCCACAGGGGCCCCAGTTTATTGATCAGGGATCCTGGAACTTCTGGGCCCCAGAATTACCTGAGGCAAAGCTTCACAATAAATATCTACATCTTTCAGCGATTCTATGACTCTGAAGAATCCCAGTGTACCCGCTGAGTGTCACCAGGCAGCCCATCTGTGGCGTCCTTGGAAGGAGCATAAAACCTCAGCTGTCTGAGGAGACAGAGCCTCAGGCAATGTGCAGTGTCCTCACAGGTTTGCTTGGCCTACTGTAAGTTTGCCACAAATTGCTGCTCACGACTGTTTTCTCGAAACGCTGCTCTGAGGACACAGGGCCAAACAATACCAATATAATCCTTGTCACGGCACTGAAAAAATCTGATCTTCACAAATACTATCTCTATGATCTCAAGCCAAACACAAACCATTGGACCTGCACACCTCAAAATCAGAACAAAACTAAAAAGAGCACCAATGTGCATATTAAAGATTCCTTAGATATCACTTAATTTCTACAAAACATTTAAAATATATTCGGAAAAGGGCTCTTCTTTTAGGGATCTAATTTTTTAATAAATGTCAACATTTTCAGGGAAGAATAATTTTCAGAATATTCCTTCTTGGATAGGTATGTTATTTAACACAGAGAAAACAAGACTTATTCACTGACACACTCATTCACCAAGCCAGAATACTTTCAACCTCCAAATGACAGAATCTAATTGTCGGAAATGAACTTGTCTACCTTAGGATTTTAAAAGCTAACATCTGATTTGCATACATCTGTAGCAAAAAACGTGCCTCTGACTGTACATCTTTAATATTCTAGATAAGACAAAGATCTAGCTTGGTAGATCTGCCTGCACGGTAGAGTGAAGAGATGAGGGTTATCAGCAATATGAGCCATCCAGGACTCACAAGAAGAGATCAGAGGCAAGAATAAAGTCCTACTTTATGCAGCTGATGCATCCCTTCCTGTGGGAAATCGGCGGAGCCCATCGTCGGCATTGGATGTGAGACGCTGGGAGGCCCAGGGCTTGGCCCCATCATACTGTGGACAGAGCCTGGGGATGGTCCTGGTCCTGGACTGGGCCCCAGAATTGGTCCAGGTGAGGGTCCAGGTCCTGGCGAGGGCCCCGGGTGGGGCATCGCAGCTGGGTCTGTGGGTGTGGACATCTACTTCTCCTTTCTCCGCCAGTCAGTAGAGAGACACTAAATTGGGAAGCAGGAAAAAAAAGAAAGGAATGCTTTAAACATGATGTTAAGATCAGAATAAAACAGTTGTTAGCATTTGATGGTGCCATATCTGTAATAAACATCAAACAGAACTGTTCTGTCTAGTCCAGATGTTTGAGTGGATGTGATATATATCTGCCTGTCTCGCTCTTTATGAAGACCATTTGTTAAAAAAAAAAAACAAAAAAAAAACCAGTCTAAATGATTGTTCAGAAAGATATAAATCATCTAAGATACAAAAAGACTCAGTGGAGAAACTGAAATTTAACACATAAGCAGAACCGAAACAAGTTTGAAATTTATTACTGAAGTCAACAGATCCTCTCCGTTACTTACTGGCCCAGAGGCCTTGGAAGTCATTAACCTCCAGGAAGCCACTACAATTGAAAAACCTGAAAAATACCCAATCAAGACCCATTTTCAGAAGTCAACAGGCAGTCAAAACTTCTCAGAGAATTCTAGATAGCTGAAAAACCAGCTGTACAACGTGACAATGAAAGATAAGTCACAATCATAGAAAAAGCAGAATCTATGTCAATCGCACAAACAGGTTCAGACACTCATGGATGCCATACCTAGTTTAGTTACTTAATGTTTCTCTTTTTGAGCTTGCAATTCAAGGATGTGTGTAAAAACCACAACACACACACACACAAACGGTCCCTCTTTTTTTAGCCTTATTTTCCCCACCATTTACGCTGGACCTGATGAGGAAGAACAACAGAAGATGTGGTCCTCCTGCCAGATAACCGAACGAAGCAAAGCCAACTTGGTCTGGAAGGGCAGCCATCTGTGCCGGGCCTCACTCCGGCCCAGGATTCGTGGGACCAGCTGCCTGGGTCTTCTGAAGCAGGGCCTACATGTGGGCACGTTGGCTCTTCGTCTTCATCACAGCAATATTCCAACATGCACACTCCAGGCTTTTTGGCATTCCCGCTGGGGACTGCCTCATGGAATGGCTACGGCTGGCTATGAGCCAAAATGAGTAAATAATGTGTTTTCCAGACCTGACAGAAATCAATGATCCCAGCAAGACAGCTGAATACCACTGGCGAGAGAGTAATTATTCTACATTCTGATGTTACGTTGGAGGGACACACAAAACTTGTTTGCTGTCACCTCAAAAAATACGGACTGAGACACACTACGTGATTTGCTTACCTAGCGCTTTGTGCAAGACATGGAACCAGACTGCGGCGCCCAGTCACCCAGGCCAGGGCTTTTCCTGTAGTGAAACTGAGGGCAAGGAGCAGTACAAAAACCTCAATTCTCTGCCTCGCTATCTACTGTCATTTCTCCCTTGTATCTATCTCTACAACGAGAAGGCTCTCTAAGCAATCTTGCTCTTCTTCACTCCTGGATCCTTGGCCTCTCCAACTAGCACACAGGGAGCACTAAAAAATAATCTGATAGATAAACTGCAGACAAAATTTCAAGGGCAAACTAGTAATGCAGTCAACTAATTTCATAATCAGTGTCTGAGGTGTGTTTGCATAAAGACACCATTACAGCATTAGGCAAAACTTTAGTCCATCCCAGTCACGGTAGCACATGTATGAAATCTCAGTAACATGAGAGGCTGAGGCAGGAAGATCATGGGTTAGGGCCCAGACTGGGCAGTTTAGTGACTTAGCCATACCCTATCTCAAAGTAAGAAGTAAAATGGGCTGGGGATGAAGCTGACTGACAAAGTCCTGGATTTAATCCCCAGGACCACACAACATAAATAAATACAGTCAGATAAATAAATTAGGACTAAAATGGGAAAGAGGAAAAGGTAACCTTACAATGATAGTAAAAGAAGGCTCCAAACTGTGTCTAAGAGAACCTAGTACCAGTGCTTTCTACAACAACAGGGGGGTACTGAGGATGAATTATACCTCGAATTCAACAGAGAGTCAAAAGTTATTATTTATTCTTTGTGATTAACAAAGCAAGCGGAAATAACTTCTCTTTTGCCTTCTACCACCTCTCCACAAACACACACGTGAACAGTCAGCATTTTAAATTTAGAAAGCTGACGTCAATGGGGGGGTACTACAAGATATAATGGTCTTTCATGTATGTAAGCAAACCAACACACCCCCCCTCATTTCTTATAAATAAAAGGAAATTGCTTAATTCCTGTTATAGTTTACCTTGAAATTGGCTTCAATAGGTATTCTGGTGACATGCCACAAGTTTGAACAATGCAGATACCAACACCAAAGTTCATCTGATATTCCTACTTTCTAACGTTGATGTTACAAAATAAATTAGCCCATAACACTACTTTCTGCACATATTATCACTTTCGTCTGGAAATCTCAGAGAATGCTATAATTACTCGTGTACAGTCATATAAAAATACTTCTCATTTTTTGTTAGAGGGAACTTTAAATTTTTTTAGAAAAACATTAGCAGGGAAATGAAAATCATAGGTATTTAAGTGCAGTGTTCATGTTATATAGGAAACAAGTAACAGGAAAACCTTTAGATTCAAGGACATAATCAATATGTGGAAGGAGGAATCTGTTTAATCTTATGTCACATGGCTAATGAATGGCACAGATCTGGATTCTGATAGAACTGAACCATGATAGTCACTGACTTCCAACCCAACAAGGAGTCAGTCCAGAGACTTGGATTTTCACCTTCTCTGGGTCTCTTGGCTTCCTTTAGGCTCAGGATGGGACTATTCCCAAGGCCCCTTCCATCTGTCTGTCTCTGACCCCATGCCTGCTGCCCCCTGAGCTTCTCAAAGACTTTCTCCAAACTCATGTGTTATAGAATTCATGGACTGACCTCCATGTCAAACAAGGCTGTTCAAGAACCCACTCCCGTTAGCATCACCCAAATGGAACCAAAAGAGGACTCTGCAAAGAAGAGGTCAGTAACCTTAGCTTCTAATTCTTTCTCTACCTTTTGGATGGCGACTTTACAGGTACATATTTAAAGTCTCCCACATTCTGAAGAAAATCTGGGGTATGAATTACAAAGAGGTGTCATTCTCAAGTAGAGAGGTGCATGGTATTATTACTTAAGAGAGTGTGGTTAAGGTTCAAATTCTACTACTGGTCAACTCAACTTCTTCCTCTGCTACCCCTGGGAATCCCTGTCACTTTCTCTTCCCGAGCACTACTGTGATGATGGTGATGAGGTGGGCATGGTGGTGGTAGGTTGATGAGAACAGGGAGGGAGCGGAAGGCACAGAGAAACTTGCCAGGATGGTAACAGGTCTGTCTACCAGAAAAACTCACTTCATTTTGTGCTGGGAGAGAGAGCGTTACATGGTCACAGAAAACAACGACCTGTTCCATAATTACGAGACTAATTCAAAGAAGAAAGTGTGCCCGGGAGAGAGGCTCAGTCAGCCATCTTCCCCTCTACATGCACTGTCGATTCTGCCTCCAACCCCTTGGGAGTTCCCTTTACCACACACCAGTACTCCCTGAGGGCCAGACCGCGGTGTTCTTAGGCAAGAATTTTCCAGCAGTACACTGTCTTCCTTCCCTCCTGACATTCCAGTCTTTATAACTGGGGAGTAGACAGTTTAAGAAATAAAAGGCCCTGGAGCTTCTCACAACTCCAAACAACACAGCCATCCTCCCTCAGCCCAAGTCTCCTTTCCTTCTCTTCCCTGAAAAGCTCAGCACATCTATGTGCATATTTAAAGACTTCCGACTCCATGGAATTTTAAGGTCACCACTCCAACTACAACAACCCAGACAAAACACCGGCCTGCAGGTCTAATTGCCATCAATAGAAATACCAAAGTCCCACTCATCACTATCAAGATATACATATATATGTGTACGTTAAATACCCCACTGTGCTGCCTAGTAACTTTAGTGATCTGAAGTGAAGAGACATTTTATCACATTCCCACTGGAAGGATAAGGGAAGCCAAGCAGGAAGGGACAGCACGGCTCACCCAAAGTAACACCTGTAACAGGGGTAAAATGTCGGCCAGAACTTCTTAGAATTTGACGTGCAGCACAACACTGCCTACCAGGTCATCCAAAGGACGGAGGGCTGGGGCTGGGCCAGAGCAATATGCAGGAATAGCAAACAGAGGACAACGAAAGAGGGAAACAATGAAAGAGGTATTTTGTAAAGACTAGGATTTTGCTGTGATAATATATTAATTTATTAAGGAACACTGAGGTAAAGGAAACTACAAAGCATACGGCCCAAAGACAATACCACAAAATGAAAAGGTTGGCGGTGCTTGGAATCAAACACACAAAGGATCTGTTCACTCATTTCGTCCCAACTCAACTGAACATCCACCAGGCCCAAGGTATTTTGGACACATGAAAACAATGTGAATGTTCAGCAGTGCTCTGAAATCCGTTAGGGAATGAGATGTACACGTATATGGCGACAACGGAAAACAAGGGAAGATCTTCCAAAACAAGCAGGGATGCAGTTTAATGCTCACACAGTGATATGGGAGGGACTGCTTTTAGCTTGCAGGGTGGAGGAAGAAAAAGACGTGTGGGAAAGCATGTGGGAGACAACACGATCTCAGTGAGGCCCTCACGTTAAATAAGGCAGAAGTTTCTAGAAACTGAGAGCTGGGCTCCCCAGCCTTCATAATACCTTTTAAACTGCTCTTCACAAAAGTTTACAGGAAGCTTGAGCAAAACTTACATCTCCAGCCTATCTTTTTCTACTCTTGCTTTACAGAAAAACTTTAAAGGCCAAGTTTATCAGAAATAAGAATTCAGGCCAGTCCACATCGCTAAGAATAACTCAGTCACTTTAAAGTTTTCTGGTTGCTATAGGATAAGGACAAGGCTCCAGAGACAGTGAAGATAAGATCTGTTTTTATGTGTGTCTGCTCATGGAGAACATCTCCTCTGACCCGAAGGGTGGCTTCTTGTTTTCTCTGTAGCTTTCTCTATGAATGAACAGATAATTCCCCTACAAGAAGTAGCAACCTCTCTAGAACTGGGACACAGGACTTTTATTCCGGATGGGGGAGCAGGCGAAGGGGAGAGGAGAACAGCACTGAAGATAAAAAAGAGTAAGTCTACCAGGAGTTTCTTGTTTGAAGGCCAAGGTTGTCTGCAGAGATGATGCAACAGTACCAAGGCCCACGCAGCTTCTTGGTCTGAGACGCACAACTTTAAACAGTGCCATAAAATGATCTGTGCCATGGATAAAAACTGCATCGGGTTTACAGCTAGCATTCGAAGTGGCTCCGTCAAAACCTTAGAAAAGCATGGAAAACACATTCTCATGCTTATTCATGTCAGGGTGCCATCCATTTCAAAGTCAAGTATGTTTTTAAAAGTTGCTGGATTAAAATTTTGCTCTGTTCATTGGGCTTTGGCGAACTCGCCTTCATCTTTCAATCCGGGAAACAAATTAGGACGTGTGAGAGCTGCTGCCCTCACTTTAAATAAACTGCCTTGGGATGCCCTTGCCCAGAATCAGACCTGGCAAACGCTTGGAGGAAGCTCCATGCACAGCAGAAGATAACAACAAAGTGTGTCGTGCTAATTAGTCCCCCATGAGCTCCAGGCGGTGCCTGCACAGGCTGCTGACTCTGTATACTATCACCCCACAAATACCGAGCTACCATCTTCCGGGAGTCATCTGACGGTCTCCTCAGGGAGGACCGACAACATTCCTACCAAGGAAAACCTCGTAAAAAGGATGTTTACCAGAAACCAAAGTGCCACAGGCTCTCCACAGAGAAGCACTTCCCACTTCCGTAAAGCAGCCCTCTCGCCTGGGACTCATGTCTATGCAGGGCTAAGGCTGCCAGGAATCACGGGTAACTCGCACTTAGAAGATGCAGGTCCACTCAAGCAGCCAGGTCATCACAAAAGTCAGACAAGCAGACCACCAAAAGTTAGTTTCAAAGTGTGACTCCCTGAAGTGCAATCATACATGTATACCTGCATGTCCTGGGAAGCACTAAAAATCAATGATAGCAAACTCTTCTTTTTTCCTAAGATAATTTTATTTCTACGTGAAAAACATAAAAGAACATGAAATGCATACTTTAAAAACTTCTGGCTGAGCTAGCACACTATTGTTTAGTAAAGCTCAACTATTATAAGCTGAGTGAACTGAGATACAAAGGACCATTTTTAATAAGTAGCAACAAAATTCAACAAGTCCACTATGGTAAGGCTGCACAGTATAGCCAGATGTGAGCACACACCAGTAATCCCAGCACACTGGAAGGATGAGGCAGAAAGATTATAAATTAAGAGCCCAGCGTGGGCAATTTAACAATTTAGTGAGATCCTGCCTCCAAAAAATAATTGTTTTTAAAGGCTAGAGGTAAGGTATAGCTCAGTGCAAAGACTCTGGGTTCAACCATCAGTTTCTTTGGAGGAAAATAATAGCCATGTATGAAACTCCTAATAAGAGGTTCACTTAACCTCTTTGGGTTTCAAGGT
>PVIC010004060.1:54207-65116 GCA_004025085.1 Thryonomys swinderianus
ACCACTTTCTAGATAGAAAAAATAAAAAATAAGCACCTCAAACCTGGATACAAAAAATAAAAAATAAATACCTCAGGCCAGAAAGAACTATGACTATTGAGTGGTAGAGATTAAAACTCCATAATAAGAACTCTCCCAAAGAAGATAGGAAATCCAGCTTTCTCTATTAGTAAAAAATAATATCCATAACACAATATTTAAGAAAAAGGAATCACTTAAGGGATACTGTTTTACATAAGAAAAAAAATGACAGGAAGAATTCAAAACAGTCCCCAAATATGTTTCTTCATATTAGGGAAATTTCCTCATCTGTTCACCAGAAATACTGCAGAAAAAAATGTGACTCATGTATAGAATTTTCTGAGACCATTCAGAGTAAGCAACTAAGTGTTCGTATCTTCTCTTAAAATCATCTCCAACAGCCAAAGTAAGAACCAAAACTTCTGATGGTTACATCAGTCTTACTTACACTGCCTCAACTTGCCAAGAATGCAAAATAGTCCTTAGCACGGTATTTGTAATAATTCTGTTGTCTACATAGCAGCATGTCAAGATGTTATAAATAGTGAATTATTATTTCTTGGGAATATCAAAAACCTGCTGACCTAAGAGAATTTGACAAAGGCCTTGTTTACAAAGCAAGACTTTGGGGGGGGGCATGAAAAACACCAGAGGACAGCAATACTTTCATAATTTATGCAAGTTTTCTGTTCATGGTCTTGCTCCAGTGCACAGTAATCCTTTAAAGGGAAATGCCAAAATATTATAGTATTACTAGGGTATCACAATTACTTTCTAGAAAGGGATGAGAAGGCTTTTACACCAGCCTGTGGAATGACTTAAGCTTAAACAAAGTAAAACAGTTTTAAAAGATTATCTGCAAAAGGGCTACTTTCTACTTATATTCTGTCAGGAATATTTGAAATAGAATTCAAGTATTAACAATATAATACAAGCAGAGGTGCACTTTTTTCCTTTTTTTTTTTTTTTTTTTTGCCAATTCTAAGCCTCAGGTGTTGGTCAAAAGCACTTTTCAAGAAACTTGATGAGAAATGCTCAAAAACCACTTTAAAAACGAACAAAAGAAAAGATCTGAGGCTGCTTTGAACACGCTCTCGCAGTGAATATTTTCTGTGAAACACCACAGTGTAGCTGGTGCCAGTGTTGAGATGTAACCGATAGAACTCACGGGGGAAACGCTGCACTGAAAGAAGCCCTCCCTCCCCTCACCCGCAAGGGTTCTAACAACCCAAGTCCCTCATTTATTTTAAAATGTTCTTTACCAACATGCTATCTCTCTTTCATGCCCCCAACAAGGTAGGTGGACCTCTGATCTATACACTTTTTTTTTGTCTAATAAATACTTTGTGGATCTAACAGGTGTCCCCTTTTCCCAATACCCAGTAAACATCCGAATTAAAGCATTTTTCAAAGAAAGTAATTCCAGGAAAATAAAGCGCAATTCAATTCCTAAAAGAGAAAGCGTGCCTTGATTTGCATAACAATGGACGGAGGAGGACTCCAGCCTGCCACACCTCTTACCCCTTTACCAGGGTGTTAGCGGGAGCCTGGAATCTTACCCAAGTCTCCTGCGGCCAAGAAGCTTCCGCGTGCGGCTCCCCCCAAGTGAAGAGTGGAAAATGTTACTGAAAACATCTGAGTGTTCACATTTACGTACAGACACACACACACACAGCATAGGGCTTGGTTTTATTTTATTATGGCTCGCAGTGGTGTGGACCTTAGGGGTCACACAGGAATTTTCTGCTGCCCAGCTGCTAAGAAACCTCACCGTCCATAGGCATTCTCTTTATGCAACCGAGGCATACAACCGGGTGTAAACGCAAAAATATCCTGCGGGATGAAAGTTTGAAATTTAACTCTGCCATTGGTAAGGCAGACAGGTTAAAAATAGCCATGCAATGCAATAAACAAAAGTGTGTCCTTAACGTCTCGCTCACACTCCAGCCTTACACATACGAAGGAGTGCATGCCCACACGATGCCCAGAAAGGAGACAATGATGACATCCCTCCAAATATTACTAACCCAGGTCGCTTTGTATTTTCAAAGCACCAGACTCTGTCAGGTGAAGAAGGATGGGGGAAACGGAGACAACCTAACAAAACTCTCCTGAAAGTTATGTAAACAAAGAAGGGAGAAGCCCTCTGTGGGCTTTGCACCCATGTGCTGCTAAAATTACATAACAGTCGGTGCAGACATTGAATAAGGAATGGATTCTGCACAACACTCCCACTCCCTGGACTCCCAGTCCCTCGTCCTTCCCATAAAACAACCGAATGCCTGGCAAGAGCAAACGGACGACTTGGGATATTTATTTTCTTGCTAGAGTAAATCCTGCGAGAGTTGGAGGCACGTTTAGGCCCGAAGTTTGAATGTGCAAAAACCACAAGACGCCACGACTCACACTCTCAGGACCTAGAGAAGAAAGGACAGGCGACAGCAGCCCAGCAAGGCCTTCACCCCTCCCCCCACGGGCCTCCTGCTGGAAAGTTTTGCTCGCAATCGATCTGAGGACGGACTAGGAGCTCAGAGGAGCCCGTTCCCCCCGCCCGCCTGACTTTGCAGGAAAGGCGAGCCGAGCCTGGAGGGGGCTGGCAGGGAAAGAGCCAGAAGGCTCGGCGCACAGCGGGAGGCAGCCGCGCAGGCTCCTTACCTGGGGGTGCGGAACAAAAAGGGGCGCGGGGCGGGAGGCCGGCAGCGCGAGGTACCGGGTGTCCACGCCGCAACCTAGGCCCGCGTCCGAGCCCGCGGCCCGGCCCCTGCCGCCGCTTCCTCCCTCGCGCGCGTCATGTCAAGGCGATTAAACATGTCTGTGTGCGCTTTGCTGCTGTGACTTCCTGATTCTCCGTGGCTAGAGTGAGCACACACACACACACACACACACACACACACACAGCCACGCGCACACGCCGCCCCCGCCAGCCCTTGTCACCGAACCTCCAAGTGTCCTCTCCCGGGAAGGGCGCAGGCCAGATCGGCTGCCAGGGCGCTGCTCCGACGCGCTGGTCCCCGGTCCGGCGCGCAGCTAGCACCCCCTCGCCGGTCCGAGGGCGCAGGGACCCGCCAGAGCTCGCCGCCCTCTCCCACCCCTCCACCCTACTTGGCGGCCCTGCCAAACTTTTTTTTTTTTTTTTTTTCTGCCTGACCCACGTCCAACTTCCCTCCACACACACCCCCGCCCCCAAGCAGCCCAGCGCTCACCACCATCCGCAGCAAACGGCAACCCGGATAAAAATAATAATGCGATCCAGGCGGCGAAGGCGGGGGGAGAGCGCGCAGACACTGGCAGGAGGCGATCTCCCCGCGTGTACCGGAAACCGGCCCGAGTGCCCGGGCCAGCGCGCTGGTGTCCCCTGGAGTCCCGCACTGCCGCGCCCCGCCCCACGGGGTGCAACTGCGACCAGGATGCCAGAATCGGGCCAGAGCCGCGGCACCCCGGTGGCATAGCGCTCGCTGTGCACCCAGTGGCCGCAGGGCGCCGAGGGCTGGCGCGCCGGACCGGGTATTTGTGGAAGTGCATCGCGACACCTTTGCAGATGGCATGGCCATGTTTTGTACCGCAAACAGGAGGAGGGAAGGCGGAAGGATGGAAAGGGAGAGCAGAGGGAAGGGAAACCAGCACGGGAGGGGAACCAAGCAAACTCGAAAGCTAGGAGCGGGCGGGAAGGGGCGCGTGTCATCGTTGGGAGGAGGCTCCCACTCGGTCTCCCCGCCTCCCGCCCTCGCTAAGCCCCATTCCTTCCCCATCGCAGCCCTTCCCCTTCCCCTTCCCCGGCGAACGCCACCACCGGGTGCGCGCGGGTCCTGTTTGTGACAGTCAGGCAGAGAGGATTATCCGGATCATGGCCTCCCCGGCCCGCAGCCGCGGTGGCTCTCCTGGGCCCCAGCGCGCCGCTCGCACCCACACGGTGGCAAGCGGCCCACGACCGCAGCTCCCGCAGCGCTAGCCAGGGGCAGGCTCGAGGCAAAAGAAAACAAACCCAGAGAGGGGGAGGGCGGGGTAACGGAGCCCAGCCGGTACCTCAGACCTCCTTTGGGGCCTCCTCCCGCCAGCTGCTCACTGCTGCGACCCGGGCCGGACGCCCCAACTTCGACACCCGTGCTATCACCGGGCACCAGAGACAGGGACCTCCCAGCGCCGGGGACGCAGCCCCCCTCGGGGGATCAGCCCCTCTACCCAGCAATCATCGTCCCCCTGGCCGCCCGGGGGACGCGGAGAGTGGAAGGGCCACCTACGATCCAACACGCACCGGCAGGGTGACAGTGACCGCCGCCTTCTCCTCCTCTTTCTGGACGCGCGGACTCCGACCCTCCCGCGGCGACCCGCTCGCGTCTCCACAGCCCGAGCCCTTTAAACAGGTCCCCGGGAAACGAGTGGCAGCTGTGGTCACTGGCGCCCGGCTGCCAACCTGGGCTCCTCGCCCTGCTTTCCCGTTCTCCTTCCAACTCTTCCGGGAGGACGGCTCTGGATGGAGCCGGGTGCCCCAGCCTTCCTCCCCCCCCCCCGCCTCCTCTTCCTCAGGCCACCCGCCCTCCCCGCTCGGCTTCTAAGGGGTGGGGGTTGCAACCCGGCGGAGCATGTGTTGCAAGCTCGACTTGGCAGCGCAGTCTACCCAGGGTCAAGGCTATGGTTTGCTGGGATTCCTTCCCCCTGGCCCCTGGCCCCTGGCCCCTGCCTCCCGAAGTAGTAATTATTGCTGTTATTATTAGAACTGCGAGGGTCGGTGCAAACTTTGCGGTCTTCCACCGTCGCCCCGGAGCTGTCTTTAAAGCCTTCCACCTGAGGCCGCCGGAGAGGAGGCGGGCTTTATTGTTGTTGTTATTGTTGTTGTTGTTGTCGTGGCCGCTGGCCCGCCTGTTTTGGTCTCCGTGCATGCACAATCAATAATAATTAGGGTAATAACGAATAGTCCCCCGCGCAGTCGGCGCGGTGCCGGAGGGGTTCGCGGCGCGGCGGCAGCGGCGAGGCCGGAGGGAGGGAAGAGAGGAGAAAGGAGTTGTAAGTTATATTTACCTTGCTCGCGAGCAGAGTGCTGGATGAATCTCTTCCCTCTCTGAGTCACCAGAGTACAGAAACAGAGGGAGAGAGGACTAGATTATGAATATGACTTCATTGATGACAGCCGTCCCCTCCTCTTCCTAGGCGCGGGCTCCGCCCCGCGTCCCACCCTCCCGGCCTCCGCGGGCGCCGGAAGACGCGCCGCAGTTGGCCCCGCGCGCCGCCCCTCCCCGCCCGGCCGGCCGCGGGTTGGCGGGCCGCGCCTGTCACTCGGCCGGCTCGGCGACTCCCGGAGCGTGGGGCGGGCGCGGCGGGGCGAGGGGTGTGCAAGAATGTGGCTCGAGACCGCGGGGCTGCGTGCGCGGAGCCGAGTGTCGCGAGGCGCCGGCTCCGGGACGGCGTGTGCCCGGAGGGGGACGCTGCGCGGGACGCGGAGGCACCGAGCCCGCTGGAGCGGGGTGTCCGGTCCTCAGCCGCGCCGCCCCTTCCCGGGGCGCTGCGGGGCGCTGCCGTCCGCCTTCGGGGAAGAAGAGAGCGCGCCGCCGAAGGGAGGAGCGCGGCCGTAGTAATAGCGCGTAGTAGTTTGGGCGAACGTGGAGAAGGTGCTGGAATTGAACTACGCTTCCGCCTGCCACCGCCAGCCTGCAAAGAGAAAGGGACGGCGCGGGCAGGGATCAGAGTGGCACCAAAGCTGCTCGTGGCCCGGTGTTGACTGTGGAAAAAAATGGATATTATCAGGCAGCTGAAACTTTTCGCCCCCCCCCCCCGGCTGTCATTATAAATCTGCCTCCGCCCCTCCACCCCGTGAAAAGGGAGGCGGGCACAAAGAACATTCCTGCCAAATCTGCCTCTTCTCCAAAGGGCTGCGAGCTTCCAAATGCCAGTGAAGGAGAAACAGCTGAGAGGCCGAGAGCCTTATAAATAAATAAACCCTCCCTGACCCTTCTGTTTACTTTGTGGACGAGACACTGCACTTTAACCTGCCTCACCTGTCATCTTCGGGTAAAATATATACAAAAATATGGAAAAACAATCTCGTGGGAGCGGGGCGGCTGGTTAGGGACAGCTGAGACATGGAATCTGCTTTTTATTTAAGAAGGAAATAAATCTCGTATTCTCCACAGATTATAGTCTCCTCTCTCACCCTACATTTAAGATCAATTAAGGATGCAAACTGTAATCTGTCAGCACTTGGCGGTTTTGAGACGTCTTACTTTAATTTTTCTTGAAATACAGTATGTTGGTTGGCCCCACAGGTCAGTGTTTCGTGAGATAATTTTATTTTTTGGTTTATGAAGTGTGAACGAATGTTAGGAGAATTTAAATCAGGGGCCTATTATTTTAGACTCAGATTAATGTAGGTGCTTGACTCTTAAAATTAAAACTGTTCCTAAGAGGTACTGTTATGAAATGTATGATTTATCCCTTATTTTGTAAAGTAATGGCTTAAATTAGTCATTCAGAGTGCACTGTGATTATTTAGTTGAGGATTTCCCCCCAAGAGTAAAATCCTATTTTAGGACCATTTAGACTTTTGCAAAATTGGCTGTACGAGCAACGCGGTGGGAAACACAGTTCTAAGATGCCTACAACTTCAGGCCAGATAAACTGAAGACAAAAGCAATGGAAAGAACAGCATGTGATCCTGAAGTGGCCCAAACTGTTTCCAGCCCTGGTCCGTTGCTGTTGGAGGAAGGGCACCACTTCAGGGTGCTTCAGACAGTTAAGAAGCACCTCGCCTACGATTTTCTAAGGCTTTGAAACTTGCTTGTTAACTATCTTCAGTATTTTCTGTCTATCCCAAAGTGAACCTCCAGACAACAACAACAAAAAAACACATCTAAGGAAATAGAATATAGTATGCCCTGAAGAATCTGTTGTAAGAACTTGTTTTTCCTGCCTGAGGGTATGCCAGTATAACTTTAACTGGGAAATATACAGTGAGAAATTGTAAACAAAATTAGTAGTGCAGTAAATGTATAATATAAATACTAGCTTCTAACTGCCTAATAAGTTGTGGCTAATAACATAGCCAGAAACCTAGTTGTCTATAATAAAGGGTTTTATCTTAATGACGATGCTTATTTCACTGATAAGAAGCATCCGTTTTTAATTTTTGAGGGCCTAATTTCTGTTTCTGGCCTGCCAAGCTCACCTGTCAAATTAAATTTTTCAAACTGATGACTTCGCCTTGATTTCCTTGTAAGTAAGTGTCACTTATTCCATGCACCGGTTCGTCTTATGGCTTAAACTTCAAAAGGAGCAATCACCTTAAGAAGTAGGAAAAGAATGGCCACACCTTTTGGCATTTGTATCGGAGGGCAAGTAAATAGTTCCTTTGTTACACGTGTACATTCTTCAGCTCATATAAAATTTTGATGCAGTACTTGGAAGAGTTGGTATCTATACATTATATACACGACTGTGGGAATGAAGAAAAGAAACCTGTCACCGAGAGCAGCGATTAAATATAGATACTGCATCTCCCTTTCAGTTCGCATTGTTTCTAAGAATGCCTCACCTCCCTTCAGGTCTTTCCTCTGAAGAATCAGCTTGTTTGTAGCCTGCACTGCAGCAAGTAGGAATTTTATAAAATAAGGTCTAAACTCAGGAGAAATGAAAAGGCAGCTCCATTAGCTCAGTAGGAGAAGAAGAGTATGGAACACGGAGCATGAACATCATCTCTGAGGTGAAGTAGAATTTAACAATTGAAGCTAAGGAGGAAAATGATGGGTTCTTTTGTTTTGCAGCAAATCACACAAAAGGAAATACGGTTGGAGGCTAAGACTCCAGTAGGCCGCACTCACTACTCTATCCCCATGAAGCTTTTCTTTGTGAACTTTGATGAGTCATAATACGCACTCTGAACTTGCACTTTTCTTTCTAGTTTGGTATCAAGGGGTGAAGGTGGTTTTTTCATGTCTCAGTGGCCACATTAGTTTAAGTAAGTTTGCTGTGGTTAACATTCTATGGTGAGTAGATACTGTCTTTTAAAACTGATATTTAGCTACAGGACTCTCATGAAGAAAAAATCCTAGGTGTAAAGTGAGGACAGCTGTCCACAAAGGTTCCAAGGTGCAACTAAGACCACTTAGGAAATGAGAACTCTTCAGTAATAAAAACTAAACTTTGACCGATTGAATTAGCTGACATTTAATTTAGTGAAGAGTGTAGAATTAGCAAGTATGAGAGGAATAAACACTCTTTATTTTTTTCAGTGAGCATTCCCAATAGATTTATATCTCCTCAATCATTCCTCCAAAATATCACCTTAATTCTCTTTGCCATCACATCACTTTCTAGGTTAAAATCCTTTGTCTACTGTCAATCCATCTGTGATCAATTTCAGACTTCTAAGCACATCGTTCAAATCCAAGTACGGACAAATCTCTCCAGTCTTGCTGACCTCCCCAAAAGGCACTCTGGGAAGCCTGGTCTACCTGCTGTGTTTTTGGGGTCAATATTGGTCATATTTCCCTCTGACAGAAACACCCATGTCCTCCAAGACTCACCTACGGCCCAGCACCCTTCTAGTGGTCCTCCTTTCCTTCCCAGGCAGAGGTCTCTGCTTGTCCTGCTCTGCTCCCATAGCAACGGATGTATACCTCCATTAGAGCACTTATCACTTTGATGTGCTTTTTTTCTTAACGTCTCCTACTAGATGGTTAGTGCCTGAAGGGTGTAGAACAAGTTCCATTCATCTTTGAATCCAGCAATTAGCTGGATACTTAGCTGCTTAGCACATTGTATGTTGTTCACAAAAAGAGAGAGAAACAGAGACTTTGTTGGATGAAAAGATGAGAAATAGGTGGTAAGAAGATCACTTGACAAAGAAGATTTAGCAGGTCTTCACCATTAATAATTATGATGTTAATGAACAAGATTACTAAATGCTCAGGTTAAAGGGCTTTGGAGATGTTACTTTTTATTGGGGAGGAGAAGGAGCTAGAGCTCTTGTAGACTATAAGAGCACTGATAAGAGATTCTGCTTACTTTTCAATTAGTCTGGGAGTAGCAGTTTATACGTGGCATTTCTATAAAAGAGCAGTTACAATTATAGTAGCACCTCTTTTTTACTTCAAATTTAAATCACAGGCCAGAAGTTCTGCAAAGACCCTTTCACATGTTCTTTCAAGGAAACAGAGCAGTAAGTAATTCACGGAAGTGGAGCAAGCAAAATAATTTATTAGGATGTGGGAAGAACATTAGAAATTCTCTCTCTCTTCTTTAATGATGAAAATACAATGGTGCAATGACAAAAGCATATGAGTTATATGTGTGTATTATAATCGCTGCCCCCTGGTACCTACCATGTCCCGCACCCAGTGGGGAGAGGGGCGGAGAGCCCAGGGCAGAAGGGGCATGGCACTCACTCTGCGCTCTCCGTGTACTTTGCTTTCAGCAGTGACATTGCCGCCACACTCCAAGTTCTACCTTAAATGGATTCACTAGAGTATATTACTGTACCTCGTTTTCACCAGTCAACGCTCTGATTTGTTAAGCCAGTGGCTTACAAGGATTTCTGAAGAGAAATCGAAGATTGAGATAAAACGGTAATAGAAGCACAGGTGAAAATTAGGACCAAAATTGTCTTTTTAATCTCTAAGAATTCTTAAGAAGTGAAACAATAAGGGTCTAATTAGATCTACCAAGAAATATATCAAAATATCTACAAGTAGTCCAGACTACTTGAGCTGTGGCTTTATATTAACGATCAGGAATGATAAATTCTGACCTAAGCATACATTTGCCTCAAGATATTCACTGTTGATGGTATGGTATCATCATGATTAGCAAGATGATAAAAATTTTCCTGTTGTCTTCACGTCATTCTTGTGTCCTTTCTATTTTGTATTTTATAATATATCTGATATAGTAATATGAAATACATGGGCTATGAATAAACATACATAAATCAGGCATTATATTTTTGCCCTTTTTAGAGGTAAGGAGAATATGAAGAAACAACTTAAATATTACTAAATGAAGTCAGAATTCTTAATTCAGCTTGGTAGAAGTACAGATTAAGAGTGATATGTTTTCCTCATGTAAAAAGTGTCTCATATGACACCTGGAGGACACACTAATAAGTGAAATAAACAGAACACAGATATGCAAATACTGGATCTCTTCTTTGATATAAGTACCTGTAGAGGTAAAGGAGCTCTGGAATGTATGACAGTTTTTGTAGAATGGGAAAAATCCAAAAGGAATTTGGTGTGGGAATATAATGAGGGGAAGGAATAAATATGATTTGGAAAAAAATAAAAGAGTATGTATATAGGGGGTGGGGAGGGGGTGGGTGGGTAGGGACATGGGTAAAAATGAGAATTGACCTGTGTCACATATTGGTACACATCCCCCAATATTTTGTGTGATTGTGAGCTGTGTATATAATGTACCAATAAAGTTTACTGAATAATGAAAAAAAAGTGTCTCATAATTTGTTATCAATACAAGGTTCTTAATCCATAGTGAAGAGTTTGTGGGGGTGGAATTTAAATGATTTTCAAAGCATTTTAGAATTCTCAGAAACTGTTCAAAATTCTGTGATCATGTTAATATGCATTTTTTTATACAGCAAGTCCATACATTTCACCTGACTCTCAAGATCTCTGAAGGGGTTAAGAATTACTGATAAATAGATCTAATGACCCAAGATGATTTCTACTAAGAAATCAATTCTCACTATAATTATTGTAAAACTAAGTGCACACATTTATGTATCCAGATACACCTATTCTTAGAAAAATCCTACAGAACTTACTATTTCTTTAGATAATACAAAACGCATCCTATCTGCCACATGGAAGTCTGCATTTGTTTCCACAAATGGGCTTCCTGAGAATAATTTGATTCCACGGGATTTCCCCAATATCATTCTGAA
>PVIC010004061.1:0-65586 GCA_004025085.1 Thryonomys swinderianus
GAGGGGAGGAGGGGAGGAGGGGAAACCCTCTCTCCACCTGCCACTCCTGCACAGTCCCACAGTTTGGTCTGCTCTGTCGTGCTCAGATTTCCAACCGAAAACAGCCCTTGTGCGCTATTTCTGGATGGTAGCTGATCGTTTTACACAACTCCAAATCCTTGTCATACCCAAAACTCATGACTTTTTGAGACCCTATACCTTCACCTATACCTACAAGCCTCAAATACTTAGTCCCTTTCTAAAGTGTCCCCTAGTGTCCTCATGAAGGGTTCACCCTAAATCACAGTCAGCTCACATCGACTAGCCTGAGACTGGAGGTTTAAACGTTATCACTCAGGGGCTCTCATCCCTGCAGCTTGGATGACAGTGTTCCCCGTGGACCCTGTGCTACAGGACAGGTCTCATGGCGAAGTTATTGGACGGGTCACTGGTCTCTGCCTTTCAAAGGGGCGGTGAGGCCTTGCTAACTTCCTCCTCCCCTTTGCCTCTTGGCTGAGGAGGGAAGCACTTTTTCTCTGCTTTATACTCCTGCTAATATGCGCCACCTGGTCACAAGCCCAGAGCAACTCGGCCAATTGATTGTGGTGTCTTGTGGCCAAACCTTTCTTCAGGTGCTTCCACTTCTTCTCCCCTCCCCCCCTCTCCTGGTGGCTGAATACAGTGCCCCTTTAAGAAGCCACAGCTATGCAGGTGATGCAGGTGATGCAGATAACGCAGACCAGTCATACACTGCTAAATGTTACTTCTACCCTTGTGCCCAATCATACCCCGCCACGAGCACTGCTCCCTCCCTCTAATCCAATCTCACACCAAGCCACACTATATAAATGCCTGTAACTTCCATAATAAAGGGGAGAAGCTTTTCAACCCACACAGAGTCTGGGAGTTGTGATTCTGCATTCCTGCTCACCATCCTGAGGCCATCAGACAACGAAGACAGTACAGTAACTGGCCTGAGCAGATGACAGGATCAAAATTCTGAGCCAATAAATTCTTTATAATTTTCCCATGTATTTTGTTATTGCGATACTCCAGAAATTGGTGATTTTGAAACTATTCAATTAGTTCTAATACAGCAAGGACTGGGAACAACCATCTCCAAGTATTGTGGGCTGGTCTCATGTTGCAAACTGCTATGGCCACAATTCAAGGGCAGACAGCAATGGTGACTCTGAGCTATAACTCATGGTTTTTCCTACAGCTATAGTGAAAAGCAAAACTGTGGAAGAGAAGGATATTTATGAATAGATGAATGGAAGAAACAGAAAACATGTTGCCAAGGATATTAGAAAAGAGAAATTTAAAGAGGTAGCCATATTTACAAATGTAAATTTCTCTACATATGAATATAATACTTTGTATGTCTAGTTGGTTGTTATTTTTCATCAGTAGGATTTTTCAGAACCGGAGTAATGGTAACAGCCAGTTTGGAAAAGGTTAAAATATAGGCTGAGGTACAGCTCAGTGGTACAACAGTTGCTTAGAAGCATGAAAACTGGGTTTCATCCCCAGTACTGCCATAAATAAATAAATGAATTAAAATACAGTCTTAAAATGATAAAAAATGAAGAGGAATATACATATATATATAGTATCATAATCATTATTATTATTAAATAATATTTGGAAAATTTAAGGAATAAGTAAAATTGGGGTTTCCTTGGTCATCTTCACTAAAAAATTCACTGTGCTTTATGATTTTTATTTCATCCTGACATGGCAAACAGAAACCACTGAGCTCACTTGCAAATGTAATTATGAAGCCAGCAAAGTTGAGCATTGGAACCTGCTATAGAATTTAACAAAATTTATTTCTAGCCTTTTTTAAATTTTAGAAAATGTCTTTCTCTAAATCTCTACAATTCTCTCTCTCCCCACATATGTGTTTGCATATCATTAGACAAGCCCAGTTTTCCCGTGGTTGGACTCACCATGATTTAAGGAGGAAAAGGCTAACTGAGGGGATATTTCAGAGGACTCAGCCCACGTCAGCCGGCTTCTGATCAGGAATGCCATGGCGGACATGTGTAGTGGAATGAAGGGCTTAGTTCAGACGCTGAGGGAGGAGAGCACAGGGACAGGGCAGAGGGCTGGGGCTGGGCCAGCAGCCAGACACACCCCAGTGTCCTGACTCTGACCTACACAGACACCCAGAGTGGGCTCCATCAGTCCCCTGGGTGAATCCTGAAGCTGATCAAGTTGACATCTCACTAGAACTGCCAGTCTGTCTCTATTCTCTCTGTCTCTGTCCCTGAAACATATTCTCAAACTTTCTTTCTTTGGCATTTCCTGTGTGCCTTTCTGCCCCACTTCTAAACCCTAAATACACATTTATGATTTTTTTTTTTTGAGACAGGGTCTCGCTTTGTAGTTCAGGCTGCCTCTGAGCTCACTATGTAGTCCAGGCAAGCCTCGAACCCAGCAATCTTCCTGCCTCTGCCTCCTGAGTGCTGGGATGACAGGCATGAGCCACCACACCCGGCACCACATTTATGATTTTTAACCAGCCTTTATACATGAAAAGAAAAATGATGGCGTATAACATGGTCATCCTTCTTTAGACCTAAAGATCCCCAATTCTGCAAAACCATGCATCACACTCTATTTTCCTACCTTAGGCCTATGCTTCTGTCCCTCCTGGCCCCTCTCACCTTCCTTTAACTATCAATCACACCAAAGCCTCTGCGTGTTTTGTGCCTTGGCCACTGCCCTGACCACAAACTCTTCCACCGGTAGTGGTTCTTTCCACATGAGTTCCTCACGCCTACATTCTTCCAGGCATCTCCTACTGGGCTCGCTGAAGACCTGCCTGAGTTCCAAATCATTGTCTATTCTTCTTATTGCCCACTGTAAAACATCTGACAGTTCTTGACTGAGCTCAGAATTGCTTCAAAACACCAAAACATATTTCAACATTTCCTCTTTTCAAAGTTATCTTTCTTTGAGAGAACTCAACCTCTTGAGTTGTCTTGAGCAAAAAGTAAAGAATCTTTAGCTCCCTGGACAGCGTTACATGTAACTGAGACTTTGTTGATTATCTAACAATATTTTTTTATGCCAGAGTAATTTGTGTGTTTGTCTCTAACCTTATTAGAATATTCCAGAAAACAGGTGTATCAGATCTTTATCACCTTTGTTGGTTCTTCTATGTATATTCTTATGTATATTCGTTGTTCAACAAATAGTTCTTTTATTGTATTATTGATTTCCTTTAATAAATCAAAGGTCAAGGAGGGAAAATATGAAGGAACATTATCTCTTATCTCCTTATTAGACTGCTATAATTTATATGAATTTCTTAATATTTGTCTATGGACAGAAAGTATATAATCACACATGGAATGAACTGAAATATCCAGGATATTTTTGATAGTAAGGAATTTGTTCTCCTCATAGTTGTATTCTCATGTGTAGGCAGTATTTATATAGTCTTTATTAGGAACTGTGTATTTACCCCTTTGGGGATAGTAAGATATGCCTTAGAAAATAAAAAAAGTACTCATAAGAGGAGAGTGGAACTGTTAGCAGCGTGAACTTTCACTTGTGGGCAAATCCACACTGGGTTAATACTTCACCAGGAAGTTTCCAATATTATGTAAATTTTGACATTTGTAACTTACAAGGGTTATACGCCATCCTGAGAATTGTAATATTGCCATAATCAGGTGTATCATTCTGCTGTAGAACATTCTAGAACTCTAAAACATTACAAAATATATATTTTTAAAAAAATAACAATGGTGAGCACAAGGTGCAAATATGTTTGCTAGGATCTGAAATGCAATTTGAAACTTGTGGAAAGAATCACTGTTTAGTACTGAGCCACTTTTTCACTAGGAAATCAAATGAGGGAACTGAAAATAGTTCATTTAATTTAGTATCCTCCTGGCTAAAGTGAAAATGAATGAGTTGAATCTATAGTTACTGCATAGACCATATTTGAATTGACCACTAAGTGGACTAGCCCAGGATTTTGAAGTTGAAGGTGTGGAGAGAGTGAACTATATTCTACAAGCTCAAACTCCTCAGTTTACATGCTATTCATCAATCATTCTTGGCCTATAGCTTAAGGAACAACATCATCAAGCAATGTATTCAAATATTTGGAAGAACATCTGGAAATAGATAAGTATAATCTGTCTTTTTTCTATTTACAGTAGAAAGTTTAATGGTGTTTGCTTATTTTCAATACATATGGAGTTGTAACCATGAATGCAACACTTACTTATTGTCTTGATGATTGTGATCATTTCTGGCCAACCTTCAAACAGTAAACCCATTTAAAATTGAAATAGAACTTCCCTTTAAATGTTTATCTATTAGGAACTTTTAATGAATCCTCTGCCCTGTAAATGATTAGAAGAAGGATATTTCTTTTTATCATGAAACACATTTGTGTTCCAGTCATGGAAAAATAAAAAACTGTACTTGCTCCATCTAAGAAAGTATGAGCAGTGTTTTCTTTCGGAGCATGTGTCATTTGTTTATTTCAAAGTGCTTGAATCTTAACATAGCAAAACAAATCAGCAAATACCTTGAAGCTCCTTGAAGCTAATTCAATGGTATTTACATCTCTGCTCTTCATTCTGAATGGAAACAAGTTTGATCACAGTTATCATGGACAATTTATTAAAATGAGGAAATTGTTGTGAGGCCTCCAACAGAGGAGCGGCATTACTTTGGAAAGCTGTCCTCCTTTTAACCATAGATAGTTGGGTAACTTTTTATTCTTTTCTTGGGCTCAGCTGGAAGAAATTTTACCACAAAGGAAGCCTGATTTTATGCATGTTTGACTTAATTTAGAGGGATTTATGAATACCACAGTAGCCCGTTTGGTTTGGCTGTGAATAATGTCAGGCAGATAGCTTTTATTTCTTTTCAAGCTAAAGTATCTTATTTTTTGTAACTTTTTTTTTGTTTAGTAAAACAGACATTAAAAAATACTGAGACTCAAGAGTCAAACACCCTTATTTATTTGTTTGTTTTTAATGCTGTCTGAAATATGTGGGAAAGTGTGACTTTTACGAATGTGCAAAATAAAAAAGAGTGAAAAAATCTGACTGTATGAATAAAAATATGGTGCTGACTCAATCTTTTTTATTCTGTTGTATAACTAAAAGGAAGCAGTTGTGGAAGTAAAATAAATTCAAGTAAAACACACACACCCGCACCAGCCTTTGCTGTTTCCATGCAAACATGGCTGGCGTGGTTTGAAGCAGAGGTAGACTGGGCTACTCTGACATGGTGGCGTTTCTGACGATGTAACGTGGGTAGATTAGAAAACCTTAGAAACACCTTCCCCATTCTCTGCAGCCAGGTCACTTGCTGGTGGCGTCACTCTCTGTGGTGCCTCCACATTATCTACGATCAGAAGAAATCGAGTCACGATTCTGAACCTCGCATGTTTTTAGACTTGAAATTTCCTAGCAGGCCGGGCATGGTGACTCACGCCTGTAATCCCAGCACTTGGGAGGCAGAGACAGGAGGATTGCTGAGTTCAAGGCTTGCCTGAGCTACATAGTGAGCTCAGGGCCAGCTTGAACTACAAAATGAGACCCTGTCTCAAAAAAAAAAAAAAATTCCCAGCAGGACAGGGCAGAACGAGAATGTTTCTTTGCAGAAACACAGATCTATTTCACAGATGAAGTTCCTCATGGGGCAGATGGTTATGGAGGACAGACCTCACATCCAGGTCCGCCTTAGGAAGTGTAGGATTCAGAGGCACAGGAGGCAGTGGGGAGGTGGTCTCTCTGTGGAAGAAGCCATTTCAGAGCCCAGGACATCCTCACGTGGACAGCGTTCTCCAGCTCTGACTTCACACAAACCTCCATCCAGATCACCATGTAAGGAACCTGACATCTCAACATGGACACAGTGAAATGTGTCCCAGTGTCATTTCAAGCTCTTTGAGAAATGAAGATTTGATAAAAAATATTCTCACATGTGATATGCTTTTATTTTGATCCCTCATAGGAAACAAAGGCTGTGACATTAGACAAAGCTTTGATTATCTTAATGCACAAATCAGGGTATTTGTACCTAACTCATTTTTTATGAAGACAATAACAAGATCTATTTGACATGTTTGAGATCTGATTCCAAATAAATTTATAATATTTGGGTATAAGAATGATGGATTTTGGGTATTATGTCTCTGCAAAGCAAGGATACTTATTATTAGCTGCTTAATAAGTTTTGTTTTTGTTTGTTTGATTTGGTGTTATAAACTAGTGCTATGATGAAGCAACAGTTTGTCACTATAATCTTCTATTTCTTAGTTATTTTAGTCAGTATCAATTACTATATTTATTTTTAGAATTCACACTTATACTGTTGATGAGACGTTATCAAGTTTGGCTTCTATTACAGAGCAATTTTTAATCTACATCAATTTCTTGAATTTATTTTCCTTTCTAAGCACTGACACATTTCTGAAATTATTTTAATATGAGTGAACTTCAATTTTTGTAAAATAACAAAAAATTATTGTTTAATGAAACATTTACTTACATGAGCAAAAGTGATAGTTAAATTTTGCCAAAAAATTGCAAAAATATCCCTAAAAGTTTTCAGTTTCAGTAATCTTTATCTATGCACCAAATTCAATAAACAAACACAGAAATGCCAAATATTCTGTCTTTCTTCACATGATGAGATCTATTCTTCTCTCAATGATTATGTGAGCTATGATTTTAATAGATAAAATTTATTTTCTAGAGACTCAAATTTAATTTTTAGTAAGTGAAAACTATTGTTTGCAAGCAGCATCAAGGCAAGAAGTATTTCAAAATAAAAGTGAAATTAATTTGCTTTATATGAATCAAGTGAGTATTTACACAAGCCTCTGATATTCACTGAAGCAGTGTTTCTTGGGATATTTTCTGAAGACTTAATAAAACTGTGAAAGTTTCAGCCACTACTGAAAACTTAATAAAACTGAGATTCATACTTGAGAAAAGTCTGAAGTTAATATCTCACCTTCTGTACATGACATTCAGAGGATAATTATAATTTGTTCTGTGGCGAGTCTAGAAATTAATTTGCTTCTTCTTCATTTATTAGATTTTTCTGTCTCGCATTATTTAGATAGCCTTCTTTTCCTGAGCTTTTTTTTATGACAGCAAGATATAATATAGAGGCAAAAGCAATTCAAAATCCAGAGCCAATATTGTTTCTTGGTTAATATTTTGTACATATTCAGAAAGAGATGTTTAAATTCCAGCACTATGAGAGAAATGATAGGATTTTCCCTTATCACAGCACTATAATATATCATTATTTTCAAAATGGGAATGTGTCTTGGGAAGAGGGGCGATATGAGTTCCCCAAACTGATAAAACTGGTGACTTCCTGAATCTCTATTTGGTCGGCCCCTCCCTTTGGAGGGAGAGGTGTGTGCCACCACGCAGACGCACACTCGTCTGCAGACTTCACTTGGTTAGAAATGTTTCCAATACGTGCAGTTTCATTACCTCAGGACACACATATTCCGGCACGGACAGGCCGGGCCGGCCCCGGTTTGTACCTCGCAGTCTTCTGCTTGGCACCTACAGTGGTGACAGCTCTCTTCCCCGCCACGCGGGGATCTCCCCGATGGACAGGGGGTGCTGGCACTTTCTGAGGGGAGCTTCCGCCCGGGTGGGATGTTTGTTTGGTCCCACTGAGCTGCTGAAAGATCCGCATCACCTCTGTAGGAACCAGTTTCTCTTCCCTCTCCCTAGGGGCGGAACCAGACATCACGCTTCAGAGGCTCCACCTAGAAGTTGGTCAGGATAATACCGGTTCCCAGATTTAGCGGAAGGGGTGCTGGACAATGCCCTACCCCAAGCGACACACTGTTTATTATTATGTATTATTTATTGAACAAAATGAAATGGATTTTTTGGCAAACTTAGCTTTACTTCTAATATATATATATATTTTTTTTTTCTTTTTGGACAAATATACTAAAATGCTTTTAAGAATCTCAGTGTAATCATTTCTGTTGTGTAATTGTAATAATATAATTTAGAAAGAATATTAAGAGAACAAGAATAACTGAAAAATGCTATTGTGCAGAATTTCTTGTAGTAAAATTTCCAGTAGTAAAAAGGATCATCTTTTGTGTTTGACTTCAGAAACTTATCTAGCTGTACGGGCACGGTAGACATTACATCTTTTACAAAAATTTCAGTCTTTGTCCTTCCAATCAGGTCTCTCAGATGAGCCAACCTCTTTGGAGAAGATAGATGGAGGTGAGTGTTGTCATGAGTAAGAACTGATCAGTTATTCACTGTAAGGATTTCCTGGTTGGTTCTGGTAACTTAAACAAGATGAGAAAAAGCTCAGGATGATTTTTTTTACATTAAAAGAGTAGTGATACTAGAAGAAGAAAGCTATGAAAATTACATTCAGTGCTGAAATATATTCACGTATTTGTACTTACCTGATATAAAACATGGTGAAATATTTCCACTTTTAATCAGTCAGAAAGACAACTACAAGAAAAGAAATGCTGAGAACTCACTTGTTAAAACCATTTAAAAATCTGGTCTAAGTGTATTTTTTAAAGCTTACTTGGTCATTTTATTTGCCAAGCTATTCATGCTTAGTGAAGAAAAAAGAGTTTTTTTCTCACAAAGCAAAATTCATTCTTCATGTCGCATTTGGTTCTTGGAGATGGGCTGAGACAGGGATCATATCATAATACTCTTGGCTTCCTGGACATAATTATATAATGTGCATTACGTACTGTAGAGCATAACGACGAGTTCAGAGACAACCTCTGCTGGAAGAAGCCGAACCCAAGTTTGCTGAGCAGGGGTGCGAGTTTGCCCGGTACTGGGCAGCATAGGCTCTGCGCGAGGAACGGGGTTTCTGGAGAAGATCCGGGTCCGACAGGGACACACAGGTAGAAACCGTCTTGATGCCTTGGAAGAATGAAGTGCAAGTTGGTTGCTCCTGTGTGACAGAGGACGGGAGGCAAGGAGAGAGGGAAGAGGGGAGGCCAGAGCAGCAGCACAGCTGGCAGCTGGGCAGACAGCGGCCACCAGGAGCGGCGCCCTGCACTGCGCATGCACACACACACGCAAAGGGATCGAAGCTGTGCGGACCAGAATGTATGTGAAACGATCACTCACTGTGTACAAATTTTAGGTCTGACTTGGCTGTTAGGAGAAATAAAAAGGAAAGACTAGAGGCTACTGGTGACGCCAAATCTAAATTAGTGATCACAATCTCATCTGATGACATTACTCAAACACAGGAAGAGCCACCGAGAAGTAGCATACAAGCACTTTGTTCTGGAACTAGAACACAAACTCATTTTGTGCATAGTTTTAAATGCTAGCACAAAAGTTTAATTAGTGTACCTGCCACGCATTGTATCACTATTTACATAAACATGGCTCCAGCAAGAAAGATAAACAGTATAATGTCATCCACAGTACGTGTGCAGATATGTGATTTAATGCATTCTTCCTATAAAAGCTCATTTCATAACTTTCAGGGCATACCATAAATGCTTAATTTTGAAAATTAATAAAGTAACATCATACTTTTAAAAGATTCAAGAATCTCCTTCCCAAATATCTCTCACAAAGACCAAAATATATTTGTTTCAGACTTAGAACTTATGACATGCTACATTCAGCATTCTTATCAGATTTTGGAATTTCACTGATTAATATTCCAGAACATTGCCTGCAGAACACCACTCCACACTTACAGATTATTTGGGGTAATTTTATATTCCTTTATATTTTCGTGTGAGTCAATCATTAGGGCTCGAACATCCTGGCATGACAGAATTATTTGGCTGTCCATATGTTTTGCGGAAAATTTACATGTTGTTGTAGACTGAAGATGGGCTTTGCAAAGCTGTCCACCCTCTAATCCTCAGTCTGTGACTGTGAGACCGTGTGTGCTACAAACTTCCTGCAGCTTTGATAAGTTCATTGTCACCTGATGAGGACATCAGTGTAGGTTACTCTGCAGAGGCCTCATTGTCACAAGGTTCTTACAGGAAGAAGAGAGATCAAGATTTGAGAGCAGGTGAGTCCCTGACCGGAAGTTGCTCGACCCTCAAGGACTGTAATGGTTTCAAAGACGTTGACACCCCGTGTGCCACCAGCAGCACTCAGTCCCACTGCCACCTTGGCCTTAGGTGTTCAGCTATCATTTCAGGCATCTGTCCTCTGGAATTATAAGAGAAAACATTTGTGCTGTTTTAAGTCACTAAGTGTCCAATATTTATTACAGCGAATATTAGAGAGTAATATACAAGCAAAGCTATATTACTATGACACAGAGATGAATCGATTCAAAATACTATAAATAATAGCATGCAATCCCAATTCTTGAGTTTGGAATTGAAGCACCACGTATCTGTAGGCATGTATTATGTAAACAACTCTATTAATTATTCTGGGATATAATTGAAAACTTCCTCTGAGAAGGAATGAAGTGAAAAAATACCCTGAAAATTTTTAAAGAATATTAATTTTATGATATCACCTCTGTGCATTATGGACTTGCTTTTCTTACCTATTTTAAGAATACGGAATGTGTAAGGTCTGTGGGTATCCTGGACGGAGACCTCGGCTAAACTTCCGCCTTTTGCAAGCCCCTGGAAGGCACAGGCGGCCCTGGGCTCACATGTTTGTGGTTGAAAGGAGAGGAATAAAGCCTGTCGTGAGCTGCTGACTATGGCCAGACCCGATCCTATTCTGTCCTTTGTGTCAAGAGCGGTGTGGTCTTTGAAAACCCCCGAGATTGATCTGACGCAGCTCCGGACCGCCTCGAGGAAATCATATGTGTGCAGTGTTAGTCCCCACATCACTGCTTTAAAGCCCTTAAGCATCATAATAAGAATCTTTTTGACTCGAGGAACATTACTTTCTTTTGTCATTGTAACAACGCCAAGTTCAAATTCAAGGGAGCTTTTCTTTTATGCACAACATTCACTTTTGGCTCCGAGTTCCAGCTGTGAGTGGAATTAACTTTCCACATGAAGAAAACGGTCCCCGCAGCCGGAGCACAGAGTCTGGGGCCCGCTTGAGTCAGCACAGTTGGTGGAGGGAGGAAATATCACGAATACCCTTCCGCCACTTTGTGTCTCGGCTGGAGGCTTTTGTGGACCGGTCTCCGCAAGGCTCAGCTTCCTCTCTTCTGAGGGAGGGAGAGAGCGGCGTGCTTGTGGACATCTGGCCCCAGGAAAGCGTCTCTCCGAGCACCACCTTCCCTCGCAGAGGAGACCGACCGGCCTGGCGTCACCGAAATGCACATGCACAGAAACAACACAGTTACACATTTAAATCCCCCTGAGCCCTTGGTTTGAAAGCCAGAATAATGGGATGGTGGGTTATGCATTTTGTGGCAACTCTGGCCTACTCAGGTTCTCTTGCTAGAATCAGAATATTTGAAAAAAAATTATATCATGAATGCCAGACACGGTGGCTCACGCCTGTAATCCCAGCACTCGGGAGGCAGAGACAGGAGGATTGCTGAGTTCGCAGCAGCTTGCCTGGGCACCACAGTGAGCTCAGGGCCAGCCTGAAGTACAAAGTGAGACCCTGTCTCCAAAAAGAAAAAAAAAAATTATATCATGGCGTATTTAAGTACTTGAAACTCTGTACTCTGCCTAAACTGCATACAAATTATGCAATCTTTAAGAATATAATATTATTTGTAATATCTCCAGAACTATGAAATTACAACCAATCCTACTTTGTGCAGTCCAAGAGCACAGTCGTTAATCTAATTTGAAATGAAAATAACACAAAAGCAAGCTTCACCATTGTAGGGAATTTAGGTTTTTTGTTTGCTTGTGAGAGTGCTTATTTGCCTAATTTTGAATATTAACTTTGCTCAGTGATTGTGCTGGGCTCTGAGAATAGAGATGGAAGAAGATATATGCTGTTTCCATGCCCATGGAACTTTAATTTTGGGGGTATGTCATAGGGAGTTAAGTTGAGCACAGAGTCTTGTGCTTGTACGTATGGCACAGAAATGAGAGTGGGTCAAGTCTACGGACCCATGGTGCTTTGCAGACCTAGACTGGCAGGACTGATTTCTCTCTGGCAATGCGATTGATCATAAAGAGAGGAAGCGTTTACCCAGAATAAAGCAGAAAACCAGCAGGCCTGGATGTTTACTGACCTGGATATCCTGGTAGACACGTGGTCAAGGTGAAGAAAGGGAAGTGGAAAACATAGGTAGGACCAAGAACTAATAGGCAGAGGGAATTTATGAGTTTCACGTTCCTACGAGAATTGTTAATAATCTGCTTCACACTTTGTCTTTCTACACATCAGTTTGGTTGCTCAGACTACATAAGAATAGAGTAACTTTTCCTTCTGAATGAAAAATATCGTTGATTCTAAGACCATAATGACTTGGCCAAAACTAACATAGATGAGACTTTTGCTCCACCCGATTATAACAAAGGAAAATTTGTTCATTTAGCTCTAGGGGTCCAAAGCAAAACAGAAGCTTCATCAGAGTTGCACTAGGATCCTTTTAAATCTTGTTTGTCTATTTTTTGAAGTTTTCTTTTTGATCATGTATACATTGAGAGTTACATAGCAAAGAAAAATAGGAGAGGGAATATATTTTCTATTTTTATCTTGCTGTGGTTTCTCCACCTCACCAGCTACTTTCCGCATATCCTGAGGTCCCGTTTCTGACTTTTCAAGTGGTTCTGCCGGTCACGAGGCCACACATCCCAATCCACGTTGCGTGTGATAAATTGCAATTTTCTGCATCAAACTGTACTAAATCTTGTTTGTTCTCCCTTAATGAAGTCATCTATTTTACCTCAACACTGCAGGTAAAAACAATTGTCCATATGTTATACGCCCTTATCATGACGTCTGAGATATCATCATGGTTACATACGAGCTAGTTTTCCTTTAGAGAGCTGGCTGTCAGCTTACTAAAAAACAATTTTTAAGAGGTGCCGAGCTATTAATCAGCCAGCCTCCACTGCTCATGAATGAATAATTCCAGGATGAGGAGCCAAGGACTGATCAGGAAGGCACAGAATCTGCTGTTTTCAAATTACTTCATACATTAATTAGCTCACTTTGTGTTTGTACGACTCTGGCAGAGGAAAGAAAGAATTACTGGGTTAGTCTGGAATAAACAGGAACATTTGATTGTTTCCATCAGTATAAGAGCAACTATGGGCAAAAATTAATTTCTTAAAAACAGATAAGGTTCTTAATGCTTCATGGAGTAAATACACTAATCAGTTATTGCTAAAATGTCACAACATTCAAATAATAGATAAATGACATCTAGTGAAATAAAAATGTCTCAGAAAAGTTTATATTATGTTCCAAATAATGTGTCTGACAACTGATTGTTTCACTTTGAATCACTTACAGTTAGGTGACCAAAAACACAGTTAAGAAAGTTTTATAAGAGCATTTTGAAATTAGAAAACTAAGCAAGTAAAATTATATATATAAGTAAAATTATATATAGTTATATATTATATATTATAAATATTATATATTATAATGTATATTGTAATATATTATGATATATTATAATATATTTTATATATAATTATAGAAGTAAAATTATATGTATAGTAAAATTATATATATAGTATATGACAGTATAAAACTATATATATAGTAAAATTATAATAAAATTATATGTATCATATAGATCACACATGTTTTTGTAGTATGTTTAGTGAGAATTTATCAATAACTTTTGTATACTTGCCCTTATTTATATGCCTGTGAAAGAGTATTAGTGAAGGAAACAGTTCTTCAGTTGTCAGGAGGCAGCACAGTGCAGAAGAGATGAAAGTGTTAGTGCTGCTAATATTATCAGAAGAACCACATAAACGAAGCAGTATGTGGGTCTGTAAGGACAAACCTAGGAATTATCATCAGTGGAAAGATGGAAATACAGCTTCAAAATATATTAAAATAAGAGTAAAGAAGTTAAATGTCTAATACTGAATATTTTTGTTTATTTTGTGTCTTATAAAATTGATAAGGGCAGTTATAAGGAATAGATTTAAGGTAGCAGATAAATATTAAAGCAGTGGAAGAAATCAGGACAGAATGAAAAATATTGTTGTACCAGTACAAGTGCTTAGTGCATTTCCCAAAAGTTAGTCTTGACGGACTCTCTAAGGCCCAGAAAATCTTTCCAAACCTACAACTGAGACTTTTCTTCCTCCCCGAAGGTCCGTATGTGTGTCCGGCTGGACATCTCGACAGTCAAACCAGGGTTCCTGTTTGATCTGACTAATCCACACTGGCACGCATCGCTGCCCGCATTTCATTTCCAAGCACAACCTGCGACTGTGAGTGGATGGTGTTCGCGGGAAGCGCGTAATCCACTTCTGTTAGAACTGACGAGACGCCCTGGGAGGACTGGCCTAGCCACACAGTGGCGGCTCCCCCGGCAGCTCCAAAGGGGGAAAGCTGGGAGGCAAGAGCTGAACAGTTCGGAGCGGTTGGAATGTGCCCAAGTGAAACCAAGAGCCGGAGTTACAGATCGACTTTTGACTCAGCGACAGAAGTTCCTTCCAGCCAGGAAAGTGTCTGAGGATGGATTTGCTGTTTACAGCAAGAGTTGAGTTCAGCAGCAATCCCTGGGGCCATGATGACCATCTCCTGAGGTATCTCCAGACAGACCCCAGCAGTCAGGCACAAGGTCAGTGCGCATGTCCACTGTAATTCCTGCACACTCAGCACGCAGGCGTGAGCTTCACAGACCAAGTAATCTACAAGTGCAGCTTTCACTGCTACTGCTTTCCTTAAACCTAAACATCTGGATCTGCAGAAAATATCACCTTAGAGATCTGCCATATTACATTTGTTGCAATAGATATCAGTATGAAAATGAGCAGTAAAAGCTATTGTTATAAAATAGTGTCATCAGATAGGAGCGATTTTTCCAAAAAGCCAGTATAATAATGCCCTCCCTGAAAGGATGATTCGAATGGAGAAATCTAAGAAGAAAATCGGCTTGTCTGGAAATCAGCCAGAATAAATTTCTGGACTTCACGTTTACAAACACTTTGTTAGATTTGACATTTAAAAACAAAATCAATAAGCAGGACTACATGAAACTAAAAATCTCTTCCACATCAGAGGAAACAGTCAATGTTATATAATGGTACCAACAGAATGGAGAAAATAGTCACAAGCTATCTGTCTCATGAGGGAGATAACATCCAAAATATAGAAAAATGACCTACAAGTCAATAGCCAGAAAGCAAACAATCCAGTTAAAAAGCAAGAACATGATTTGATAGACATTTACAAATAAAGGACACAAACATTACCAAAAAGTATATGAAAGGCTGGTCAATGTCTCTATCATCAGAGAATTGGATAAAAACACCATGAAATATCACCTCACACCTGTTAGGACAGCTATGATTGTAAACATATGATTATAATTTTTATAAGAATATGCAGGAAAGAACACTTGTATAATTTTGGTGGTATATAAATTAGTACAAGTGTTAACACAATGCAGTATGGAGAAAACTCAAAAAACTATAAAATAGACCTAGCACATAATCCAATAGTATTTTTTGATCCATTTTTAAAAATCAAAATGAAGAACTGGAAGGAATATCTGTGTACCAACAACCACTGCATCTCTGTGAAGATCTGGAAGCAACTCCATTGTCCACATAGACACAAAACTTAATGCAGCCTTAAAAAAGAATAAAATTCTACCTTTTGCCATTACTTGAATGAACATAAATGACATTATTCCAATAAAATAAGTTAGTCAAAAAACACACATGCTGCATGATTTAACTATCTATTATTTAGATACAGGAAGTATCTAAAATAATCAAACAGAAGAAATGAATGAGATGTGGTTCCTGGAACTTGTACGCAGGAGGAAGTGAGGAATTTTTGCTCAAAAATTGTGTATGAAATTTCAGTTATGTAAGACAAATCCATTCTGGTGTTCAGCAGGGCAGCATAGTACTTACAGTTAATGATACCACAGTTGTACTATAAACTGCATGAAGTGAAAGCTCATGTTGTGGTTCTATGTCAAAAACAAGGCAAACAGAAGCACAAGGAAAGTTCTGGAAATGACAGAAGTTAGTACGTTGATTGCAGTGGTGATATCATGAAGGGATACGTGTGTCCAATTTTGTTAGAACGTCGACTTTAGTTCTGTGTCATGTTTTTGGACATCGGCTTAGCAGCCAAGTTGGTATCTGCTTGAGGATCTATCGTGGGCTTGGCAGAGCATACATGTAGATGGGGAGCGGAGGGGTCACCTTAGGCACCATGTCAGCTCCTTCCTCTCTAGCTCTGTTCATCTGCTTTGCTTCCTAAGAGCCAAGAAATAAGCCATTTTGTTTCCTCCTGCCCTTCTACCTGGAACGCTCTGCCTTCCAGGTGGCCAACAGTGGACTCCAACCAGAGGTAATAAAACCTCTGCTACTTAAAGAGGGGTGGCGAGAATTGCCTTTCAGCGCTGAGAAAAGTGATTAGTGCATCTACTGAGTGCACTGAGCTTTAAAAGCATTAAATGTAAGGACATAACGCACACGAAGCGTGCGAGTAAGTGGAAGGGAAACTAGAGGAAGCTGAACAGCATGAGTAGCTGTATCCACATCAGCATTCTGTCCGTGATGTGCTACCATGATCTTGTAAGGCTTAGTGTTAGAAAAAATGGGGGAAACTACAGCAAGCATCACTCATTTATTTTCTTATGATTTTATATAAATCTAAATTTATCTAAACTAAGAAGTGGAACAGTTTATTCAGGTTTTAGGGAATGATCATGAAAAGATTTGGCCTTTGCGACGACCCGAGAGTTGTCACTATCTGGCCTGTTTCAGTGAAATTGGCTCTGTAGTCTCAAGATGATGGCCCGGGAGCTGCCTTGGTAGCATTTTGTCCTGCAGAAACCCTGTTACTGCTCACAGTGTTTGAAATTCCCGTTTAAACAACACTCACCGAAGCAGTTAAATATAGGCAGATTCCACGATGCTAAAATTCAAGAGGTCGGTCTTCCTGTGACCTCCATGAAGACTTCTGATGTCATCTTTAATCAGAACGTGCAGAGAGGTGACCTGGACAGGGAGAAGAAGAGAGAGAAACAATGTTTACAGTGCTCTCCAAGTGCTGTTTGTTTTGCTTTGAATAAATTTCAGTTAAAGACCTCGCACATTATCTCTCTTTGTTTTTCTACTTTATTTCTCAAAAGCAGAGTAGCACATTTCCTTCTGAAATATGAGAATCTGCTAAGGCCCCTTCCATGGTATAAGGCCCAATCCAGCTGTCTTCATCACAGATACCTTCTGTACTGCAAGATGCCACTTTGTGTGTGGTTAAATGAATCACGCCAATTAATTTAGGCCAAATCATCTAATCACTTAAAATCGTGGTATCAGGCAGGTAAAGGGTCAGACTGAAGGCAAACACTTCACACCCCTTTCACTAGACAGCACTTGGGGGTCAGTCAACCCTTATTGCATATGTTTTTTAAATGCATATATTTTACTAAGCTATAACAGACATGCCCAGTGCATCGTTCAGTCACCTGAATCTTCAGGGGTGTTCTCAGGCAGAAGCAGAGCGTTTTCTTTCTAAAGTATGACAATTAACACTGTAAATGTGATTTGCTGGCAGAGCCAGGGCAAGCTCTGAAGATGTGAGTGACATTTTAATTTTTGGGCATGGGCTGGGCGAAGAGAGCTTCTCGGTTAATAATGCTTCTTACAAAGCTTCCTTTTATGTAGATGCCAAATCAATTTTATAGCAGGCTTTTCATCTTTCACTCTGCCAAGGGAAAGTATGTAGTTTAAAACTAAACTATCTGTTAAGGAAATGAAAAAATCACCCAGAGGGTTTCATGGTCTTAGAGCATTAGTGCCTAAAAATTTGCAGATGTCCCAGCTGATTAAAAAAATCATTTGCAATAAATATAAACAGAAGGATAAGATTCTTCTGTTGAGCACACTCTCTCGGGCTTATTGGGATTTTCGGTTTGTAATCAAGTGGCCTTTCTAAGAATCCATAGAACATGTTGAGTTTCCCTTCCACCCTCTTCATGAATGGAAGGAAAATAACTTAATATTTAAAGTTCTCAATTAAGTTCCCATTAAGTTCTTTGCTCCCAATGAGTACAGTTTTATTATAGAATATACCTGTATTCCACAGCAGGAATTTGATAGCATTCAGGGTGAAATTCTTCAGCTTGGTTTCCCCTGTGGGCTTAGTGTACATCCCCAGGACCTGAGCTCCACCCTCAGGTCTGGGCTGGATTGTGGACTCCTCACTGCCCTAGCATGGCACTAGAGCAGAACTCTTGCTGTGGTATAACAGAGAGTGCACATTCTCAGTTTTGCGTTTATTCTGTTATGCGGAGCAATACATGGAGACACGATGGGCAGCTATCTGGGGTCCTCTCTTAGCTTTTGCAATGTTTCCCAACTGTTTAAATATGTATATTCTGGGTCCTCCATTAACTTAAGAGAAAATTGGGAAAAACATACAAGACATCATGACTTTTTCACACTGCTTTATGCTACTCAGTGGTGGTGAAGAAGTGCCACAAAGTGGTAGTTTAAGAAAACGAATGTATTTTCTCACTCACCAGAGGCTGGAATGTCCTGCTCGCAGTGTCCACTGAATTTGTTCTTCTGAGAAACATGGAGGAAGGCCCTGCTCTTCCTCTGCCTGGCAGGTGGTGCTCATATCCTCCTCCCCTCTGTGTATCTGGGTCCAATTTTCCTCCTAAACCAAGGTTATCAACAATATTATATCTAGGCCCATGGTAAAGACCACATTTTAGTTCAATTATCTTTATAAAGACCATCATACAATATAGTCTGCTTTCAAGACACAATGAACATGCATTTCACATGAAGAATTTCAGTAGACTAAGGTAGAACTTACAAGGTAGCCCATAATATTTAAGAAAGAAGCATTCTTTTATTGTTGGTCATTTTTGCATTTGTAGTACAAGAAAAGAAAGCCCATAAAGACTAACAACACAGGGGTCCAGAGATTTAGCTCAGTGGTTCTGTCAAGCGCAAAGTCCCTGGCTCGATCCCCGGTAACCACACACAATAATACGGGACATGGTGGCTCACGCCCACCAGCAATCAGTACCACATACCACAAACGCCGGGTTTGGTGGATCAAGCCTGTAATCCCAGCACTCAGGAGACAGAGGCAGAGGCAGGAGGATTGCTGAGTTTGAGGCTTGCCTGGGCTGCATAGTAAGCTGAGGGCCAGCCTGAACTACAAAAGACTAACATCGCAGGAAGAAATAATAAACTAGAATACAAGAAACCTGCATAGTAAGCTGAGGGCCAGACTGAACTACAAAAGACTAACATCGCAGGAAGAAATAATAAACTAGAATACAAGAAACCTAAGATCTCAACTGGATGTTTTTCATTGCAATGAAAGGATTTCAATGGGATGTAGTTACATTGCTCTCTTATAGATTTATCAATACCTCTCTTTTTTTCCACACAGTTTCCACTGGCTGATCCAAATATTCTTTATGCTCAGTTTCCCTCTTGTCTTTAGCCTTATGTATTTGTGAGACAGAATTGAACATTCATAGAGTAAGCCAAACAGAAAGCACCTTTCTTAGTTAATTATTCTGAACTCTGAAACTGATTTTTGTTGCCTTCATACCACTGTGGTGCAGTGGAAACAATTCTAATGCAGAAAGTTGCTATGTCCTTCTATTTTGTTTTATGATGATTATTAATAGAGTTTCTGTCCAGCATTCCCAAATAGGTTTAAATATGCTAAAGGGCAATTTCTGTTCCTTTAATTTATGTAGTTACCCAGGCAGCCTCTGGGATTGTTCACAGCAAATAAAAGGCCCTTGGTAAATGTGTCTTCACCAACTTCTCCTGGCTGCACGATAATTATTCTACTGTGCTACATGGTTAATGGAGGCTGAATTCCTTCCTTTATAGTAATGTGTGTGCAACCTTGTTTTACCATATCTAAATTGATCCAGGAAGCGTATTTTCCATGATGTATGCCTCAAGCTAGCTGCTATTACTGGAAATACAATTATTGCTCAGAGATGTTACTTGGACTGTGCATATCTTACCTAAACACTCTCATATGTATTATGGATAAGAGCACATTTTCTCTTGGACAGCATGGTCACAAGTCAACCGACGGCAAGCATTTAGCTTGGGTTATCTTTGAAGCAGCCATGCAAGATATGCCATAGCTTTCAATGCATTGTGCGGCAAATCTCTTGGTGTTGACACTTATTTTCTTCTGCACAAAAATAAATGAAAGAAATGAGTTGCTAAACGTCAGAGTAATTATATTTTAAGTCCAAACACTTGCACACAAGGCGGTCCCATGCTGGTAATGAGTTGGTCCTCTGGAAAATGCTCTGATTCATGGAGAGCTTTGGAGAAAAAAATGATCAATTTTTAAAATTCTGATGACATTTTGACAGACCCACTTATCATCAAACAACAAAAACCTCACAAGTGTGTGGTCATCTAGTCTATCTTTACTGAGTTAATTTCAAATTAAAAGAACCCTGAATATTAATCAGTACTTTAAAATTTTAGTTTCCATACAAAAACGAGAAGTTTTAGAGGAAGTAAAAATAATGACACAGTTATTTGGAGCCCTGAATCTACCATGTATTTCATTTTGAGAATGGATTGGATATTCTTAAATTTTTATTATGCCAAATTTCAAACATATATCAAGTTAAAATATCATAATGGAATTCCATCCCCAATTTCACCCATTTCCAACAGTATAAATTATGTAATTTGAAACATAATTAAAAATTTCATTGTGTGAATTTAACAGATGCAAATTTGGGTAACTTTCCTAGTTATATTGTAGCCATTAAATAATCATTAAAATTAGCTTAAAGCCCTTAGTATTTTCTGATAACATTAAAAAATATATGCATTTTATGATATCATTAATAAAGAAAATAAGAAATATTTTATGATTCACCCCATTTAAATGAGTATTAATTTTAAGTATTATTTTCTTTCATAGCAAATTTGAGCAAGGAGAGCCAGAGATTTAGCTCAGTGGTTCTGATGCCTGTCTTGCAAGTGCAAGGTCCTGAGTTTGATCCCTGGTAACCACATACAGTGCTGGGTGTGGCGACTCACACCCACCAGCCATCAATACCACATACAACAGTGCTGGGTGTGGTGGCTCACGCTTGTCATCCCAGCAATGGGGAGGCAGAGACAAGAGGATTGCTGAGTTCGAGGCTTACCTGGGCTACATAGTGAGCTCAGGGCCAGCCTGAACTACAAAGCGAGACCCTGTCTCAAAAAAAAAAAAAAAATTGAGAAAGGAGTGTAGTCATTTTTTAACATATAATGACTCAGTATATGCCCAACCACCCTACTATCAAAATTTCATAGCAGAATGTGTCAATTATTTTGTGATTGTTTTGTGACAATGAAAAAAAAAAACACATGGAAACATAATATCCCAGTTTGTGGTAAAGCTCAGTCTTTCTGCTGTATATCCTGTGGATTTGTAAAATACATAACAGCACATAGCTGTCATTTAAAACCACAGAGAACAGCGTCGCTTCCTGAATTCCTGCTCCATCTTCTCTGCTGTGTTCTTGTCCCCACCCAGAAGCCCCAACTGTTAACAGAGACAGATGTTTTTCCTATTTCCCTCATTCCACTTTTTCAAGAATACCGTAGTTGGTACATACATTGAATACACAGGCTTTTGAATGGACTCTTTTCATTTAGTCATCCCAGTTTTAAATTCTTGCCATGTCTTATCTTGGTTGGGGGGGTCACTTGTGCTTAGCAAATAATATTGGGCTGTTTGGATGTACATAGTTTATTAATCCCTTCATCTACTGAAGGACAGCTTGGCTCCTTCCAAGTTTCACCTACTTTTTAAAAAATTCCATCAAATTAGCATGTAATTATGATATTCAAATGTTGAGTGTAACATGCACTGGCTTCACTGAAGTTTGATATAATGCTCAAAGGAAATCTTTGATCAGATTTTAAGAGTTGGGTAGAACCTGTTGGAAAAAGTCAATCACAGGGGTTACTGAAATCTTACTTTGGTTTCTTGATCTATAAGATATAAAAAAGTGTGAATCTATTGCTGAGTTCGAGGCTTGCCTGGGCTCCATAGTGAGCTCAGGGCCAGCCTGAACTGCAAAGAGAGACCCTGACTCAAATTTTAAAAAAAAAGTGTGAATCTAACATAGTGTGCAAAACTTAAAAGTTTTCAGCTATGAGAACACAACATGAATTGGCTCATGCTCAGTGGGTCAGGATAGTATAATAATTTATCTACTACTTTGCTCATGTACTTTACCAATAGGGATTGATTAGTGGCTTCTGAATTCCAGGCTCTCCCAAAAACAAGGGGCACAATGAGACACACACTGGGCCCTAAGTGTCTAGCAGCAGGGTGCTATGCAACTAACTGTGTCACGGGCTGTCAAGAATGTTCTAGAAATAGGACAGAACAGCCAGCTGCGGCTGGGGTCAGGGAAATCTACCTTCACCAAGCAAATGACAGTGAGGCCAAGGCTCCAGCATGGACACAGGTTAGCCCGTGGAAGACTCACCTAGGAGAGTATGGGAACAGGACCGGGAGTGTGGCAGGTGAAGGGAAGCACAGGAAAGCTCTTGTCGAGGAGTCCAGACTTGCCTCTGCCCCACTGCAGATGTGACCCAGCCTTTCAGTCAGCACTTCGTCATCAATGACCAACCTTGCTCTGGTGTCATGAAGTAAGGACTAAGAGGGGTAGGTCTGCAGACAGAGAAAGGAGTCAGGAGCATATTTCACTCACACGGGTCCTGTGCAATGACATATTAGATTAGCACAATTTCAACCATACAGAGACAAAGAAAAGGGTATAGAGATAATGTAGCTCTCCCCTCATTATTTTACTAAAATTAGAAGGAAGATGCAGCAGAGATACTTCACTAACTGCAAGTTAAATTACAGAATATACAGGTTGATTTATAACCCTTTCTCTTTCATGACACTCCCTTTCAGGAAAAGTCAACAATAAAAAACAACAACCTAAGAACTGCCCTTCTACTTCATGAATAATGTGCACAGAGCAGAGATATTTCTCAGTGTCTCTTTCAGTGTGTACCGGTTGTATATTTTGCACACTATTTCCCATTCTCTGGCCCAGTGCCATCTGTCTTTCTGTCTGCTACTATCTCACTTGATTGATCCTTTCACTGTTCGCTGTGCTTTGAAAGGGTACAAGGTATGAAGGAAGAAAACATAAGACAACAGGATACTTGACTGTTGATGCTTCCTGTCCAATTTAAATTTGCATAATCCAACCTCGTCTATGTAGAAGATTTCTCCCCATATAAGATCTTATTTTCTAATTTCTGCTTCACGTACAATATTTTCCAAATGACTTAAAACACAAGAATACTTTAATGATTTACTTTTGTTGTTTTCAATATATGATGTTCAAAGATCAGAATAAATATTAATATAGAAAGACATAGCAATTCATATTTTATGTTCTAAATTATTTCCAGAAACCAGTAATCCTTTAGGTTGTTTAAGTAAATACTGCACCTAGAGAAAAACAGTTATGTGTTAGATGCAGCTCGTTCCAAAAAGCAATCAATTTTGGGAAGAGATAAGCCCAGTGTAAACTCATTTAAAATAAACAGCCACTATCAACAACAGCTACAACAACCTGATATCAGGGTGATATATATGATAGGTACTGTGAAATAGGAAGACAGTATGCAAGAGGAAAAGGGAAAGGGCGAAGTAAAAAAGGGAAATAAAAAAACTTGATAGTAAACAAAAAGGAAACAAAGGTTATGTAGATAGGGGTGGGGGTTGTAAGGAGGGCAGAGGGGTGGGAACAATGCGAATCAAGATGTGTCACACACGGGTACCAGTTCTCAGTGTTAAGTGTGATCATATTGTACGTATAAAGTATACCAAAAATCAATTTAAAAAGTAAAAAAATAAAAATTTTACATAGGATCAAAGCTTGAGGAGGAAATAAGGTCCTACTGCTTAATTAGTTCCACCACAAGCATAGGCCTCAAGGGATACTTCAGGTTTCTTTTCAAGTTACTTCTCTTTGTGATTCTCATTTGAAAGAGCTCTATTAGCACAGTAAGCCAGTCCTCAGCCATCAGCTGTCCTGAAATCGAGTTAGGATGCGGGATGGCACCAAAGTCTATCATGTTTCCAGGAAATCCTGAACAGTGCTGAAGGCAAATATGGTTTTGGGGAAGTGTATGGGAATTTGAGGGATTTTGGTTTCTCAGCCGGCTTCACTTTCGAAGTTATGAGGATCTCCCTAACAAAATAACCTGCAGCTCTTTGAACTTCAAAGGGAGACTTCTTTCCATTTGCGAACCTCACCGGTGTTGCCTCGGTATTAATAATTCTTGCTAATGAAATGGAAAGAACAGGACAGGAAATCTAAACATGTTTACTCAGGATCAGGGCAATTAGAAGTCACCCTTTTGCAAATCAAGACACTGGCGCTCAGTGTGACGCTGTAAATTTTCAAAGCAACATGGGTGATTCTGACAATAGGATTTCTATTGACAATGACAGCGGGCTTAGAGCAGACTTTCCAAAGAGTGTTCAGCACATATCCTTTAGGGTCTAGTCTTTGAGCAATCACCTGTTTAATAGATATCTTCTAACACATAATTTGAAAAGAAAAAGAAGCACCAATAATTGTTCCAGCTTTATTTGTATATTCTTAAAAAAAACCTAGCCGCTGCTTCCTCCACAAGTACAGGGGTGTGTATATAACTAACTTCCTGGACCCTCCCATGGGTGCATACAACCCCTTGTGTCTCACGTTCTTCTTCTGTGTGTGTCACTGCTTGACTCACTGGACACTGAGGTATGGGCTCTCATCCCGAACCCAACGCACAGCCCCCCCTCCATGGAAGCTGTTGGCTAGTGAATGGCGGGACCAAGCCTGGCTGGACTGGGAGGCAAGAACCACAGCTGCTGTGTCTTCAAGTGGCTGCTGAGGCTGTCCCCTGCCACCACATTGCTCCGAAGTAGCGGAGCTTTACCAGTCAGTGGCCTGGGCTGCTCCAGCCGTGTTGCTGGTCACAGAGTCCCTGCTCTCTCCTCAGAACACAGCTGCAGGGACAGCTCAAAAGGATCTCATTGTGGGCAAACATCGGCTGTGTTAACCTTTTAAAGAATACAAATTGAACCCTAGTCCTGGTTTTCTGAGAAATCTCCACACAGATCTCCACAATGGTTGCACAAGTCTGCAATCCCACCAACCCTGCTATCTCCCTGCTAGGGATATACCCAAAAGAATTTTAAAAAATCACATTGGAAAGACAGATGTACATCCTTGTTCATAGCAGCTCAGTTCGTGATAGCTCAGTCTTGGAAACAACCCAAACGCCCATCAACTGGAGACTGGATAAAGAAGATGTGTTTTTTTTAATAAAATAGAGTATTATTCTGCCATAAAGAATGACAAGATCGATTCATTTATGTGTAAATGGAGACACCTGAAGGATAGTGAAATAAATAGATCACAGATAGGCAAATATCAGACCTTCTCTTTGTTATAAGCACCTGTAGATGCAAATGAGCTCTAGAAAATATGACAGTTTTTGTAGAATAGGAAATTTCCATAGGAAATTTGGTGTGGGAATGTAATGAGAGGAAGGAATAAATATGATTAGGAAAGAAAATAAAAGAGCATGTATATAGGGGGTGGGGAGGTGTGGGTGGGTAGGGATATGGGTAAAAATGAGAATTAACTTGTGTCATATACTGGTACAGATTCCCCAATGTTATATGTGATTGTGAGATGTATATAAATTGTACCAATAAAGAATTCAATAAAAAGGAGAATACAAATTGAACTTCTTATGGATATTATAAATTTTACTCGCTGATAATTTATATTATTTTTTGAAAATACATGGTCTTTAAATTTGAACAGGGTATTAACATGTACCTTAGGTTACGAGCACTTGCCTTATTCTTTGACTTAAAGACATCTTGACTTTACTAACATTTACATAGAACTCAACATGGAAAGTTCTTCTTTGAGATTTATGAAATTGAGGAACTTACTAAATATAAAGATGACACAATATATGACTTAGAGTCTATCTAGTGACTTATATTCCCTTACTTATTAATCAAAAGCTTCCATGAAAAGCCAGGAATGTCGATTTTGAGCTTTCTGTAGAAGTGATATAGAAATGCTCATTACAGTCTAACAAAATTACCTATCACCATATATTCAGCCAGGCCACAGGGGGAATTAATATATAAACATAATTAATGCAATTACATGTATCCCAAACTACTGTTTCTGTTTGTAGGAAAAACAAAAAATTGAAAATGTAGAAGGAAAATACCTTTCTTTGTGAGACCCTAAGTCAGAGCAATTTCATTATAAAATTTGCTGGTTTTATAAGATAAACTGAGAATTATGGGCATAAAAACATTACTAAAACTAAACTTTTACTTCTGAGATTATTCATGGAGATTCTCCATGCAACTTGTGCTATCTGCTGTGATCTAGGATTTGAAGTTAAATTATCCTGGAGTTCTTAGTAACAATAAAAATGAATAATTATTTGTTATGTGCACATTTCTAAATTGAGATTCCCTTGACATCTCTCTCAAAGTTACTAGTCAGTTTAAGAAGTACTTATGCCATTTCTTTTATGACATATTATTTAAACAGATGAAAAGCATTTAAATAATTAATCTGCTACATGTTACACTGTAAATTTTTTAATTCGTTCAAAACAGAGATAGCAGTTATTTTTCTATTTCTATTTTCTCTTTTTGCTGACCATTTAAATACAGAGATGGAAAGGACATAAGCTTAAAAATTAATATAATTGTCTGTTTGCCTAGCATTTTACCTAGAACCCTACAATTACAGGAATCAGTGGTAGCTTGAGAAATAAGTGCATTGCAGTATTTAAAAGTATAATCTTCAGACTACAATGAGTAGAAAAATATCCATGCTGAGTTGTGTTTCCGTTTTTACTGCTGCAGTTTCAAATTGGATAAGGAGGTCGCACGTGCTGGTACACAGAGCTTCTTGAAGTGAAGTCATCAGAACATCAGGCTAGCGAGAAGCTCTGACCATAGCTGGCTAAGGGTCACTCTCGCTCTCAGGTGCTACTTCTGAGAAGCAGCTACATCTGTGTAACTTCACAGTAAACAAAAGCTTAGAAGGACATTATTTGGTCCTAAAACACCTCTGCACCTAATAGTACCACCGTTTTTTGCTTCACTTTGACTTGTTTCCCTCTGAATTTTCTAACTGTGATACCTTCATAGTTTTGATGGCCCCAGGGTCTCTCTCTCCCAAGCAGCCCGTGGAATGGCCAAGGGGAGAGCTTTCCTGAATGTCACCCCATCTCCACTCCGCAGCTCCGCCCGCTGTCCCTTTTTGCGACCTCAGCATGCTCCAAGCCATCCCTGATTCCTCGTACAAACTAGAAAGCTCCGGACTGCGGTGGACACAGACTTCCTGTCCTGAGGCTTAATGGGCGTCAACACGGTCGAAGCTGAGCTCTGTGAGTCTCAGAGTCCAGCACCTGCACTGAGCAAACCTCACATCGGGCACCACCATCCAGTGCTCAGAGTTGCTGACATTTCTGCGGACTCTCAGCACTGTTTTTATCCACTCATATAATCACCCATTGATGGAAAGAACAACAAGCCAGGAGGTTAAATGGATCTTTTAAAAACACCTGTTCAGTTGAAAATGTAGCTCTGTGCTGGACCACTTGTTACGATGCCCGATGGTGAGTTTGATCTCTGGCACAAAAATCAATCAATCAATACCTACATGCATACATACATATGTGACGTACATACTTGGGTTACAGAATTTCCTCTTGAAAATAATGTTGGCATTTTTCTTACATTATTATTAATTTTTAATCACTGTGAGTGAATTTGATTGAAATTTGAGGAAGGGTTGCCCATCAGGAAGTTTCTCTGTATGTGGACTTCTCCTTAATATAAATAAGACCTTAAGATGGTGTGGAAATAAGCTACAGAACTAGAACTAATGGTGAGTTAATGAGCTTCTGCTAAGATTTCCTGGATGAACTTTTAGCTCTGTGTTAGTGACAGCAGATGAGCTTTCTTCAAAGTAGCCCCCACTGTTTCAAACACACCTGTCCCGTCGTTTTGCCACTTTCTGAAATGGTAATGGATTCCTCTTTTGCAATCGTCTTCACACTCTTAAGGCTGCCTGAAAGTCTTGAATGGATTTGAAATATTTCTCTTTCATCGACATTTTAAATTGAGGCAGAATCAGAAGTTACAGAGTGCCATATTAGATCCGTGGGCAAGGTCCCTGAGATATACCTGGGAGAGTGACTTGTGTTCAGGCCTGTCTTTCCACTAGATGCTGTTGGGCAGCGGCATTCCCATAGTTCTGATCACACATCATGAAGACTCTCAGGAAAGAGGTGTTCCAGAACTGTTTCTGAAAATAGCAAGAATGGTGAGATCAGTGTGTTAAAATTGTAAGAGTATTTGCAGGGTGGTAAAGCAGTGTCTTTTCTTATAACTTTGTAACAGGTAAATATATACCACCGTATTTGATCAGCTCTTGTATATTGTTAAAATCACAAAGTCACATAAGCCCACCCTTGTGCATTCACACACACACACACACACACACACACGCACTGGGGACACACAGAGTTATTAAGTACTGCACACTGATGACTCATGGGACAATGTCTTCTCCATAAGATAAAGCAGTGGAAATTTATAGGCATCAATGCCTTGGTCAGGCTCAGCATTAAAAATTGCAAAGCACTAATTAGAAATATGTTCCGCTATTTATAAATCAGTGCTGCCAGGTCTGCTTGTGAAGCACTGAGCCGACACGTATTTATTTTATTTGTCTTCTTATAGCATCAGGTAGGGCCTGAATTTTTCATGAACGCCTTCAGTTGATAAAACGTTTGTTCAAAACATCCTCTGCACCCTGCTCAGGATCAAAGCAGGTAGTTTTGTTGGTTTTTGTCAGCAAGTTTGTGAACAGACTGGACAGGGAAACCCTGCTCATATGTGAGCCGTCTGTCTGTGGTTCCAGAACTGCCCACCTGAACTCTGGAACTGAGATTCCCTCTCTTTTATTTTCAAAAAGTAACTGTCAGTTCATCCAGAAGCTCAGCCACTATTTCCAGGAGATATGTTGAAAAAGCAGAATTGAGTGCCTTTCTCCATCTTTTGTATGAGTTTTTTGGTTTTTTCCTGAATGCATGAAAACACTCATTTGTATGACACAGTGCTTTTTAAAAGGAAGAGAGAAGTACACCTTCAGCAGGAAATATATAAGCAATCCTTCGTAATATTTCAGGGTAAAAAAATAAAAACACAAATGCTGTCAGCGTTTCCAAGTCATCAACGGGGGGAGAGATGCCTTGAGCTGGGCTACTTCACTACAAGGCCTAAACCAGGAAGTGTTTCCGGTACCCTTTTAAATTACACCATAAAAACTGCCTTCAAGTTTGACAGTTCTAACCAAACGCTACATAAAGTGTCCATTTAAACAGTGCCCATTGCACTCTTAAGCAGAGATTGACCGTATGGGATGGTAAAAATCCAGCCTCCATCACTGTCTAGATGTAGACAGTGGCACAGATGTCACTAGGGTGTATCAACTGAGGAAAACGAAGAGGACGGAAAGTTGAGGAAAGAAATGAAAATTCCACGCTGGCACTGGAGAGGCTGTGAGAAGCACAGTGGCTGCTGGAATGACTGGCCGTTGTCTTAGAGGGAATCGCCCATGATTCAGGGAGGCAGAACCATGACTCTTCTCCCCCCCCATCATTTCCGGCCAGTCAGACGGCAAGCCCCTTCATTGCGAGAGGAAAAGATACATCACTGTAAGGAGCGAGAGTTCTGTGCAGCAGAGCCCCCCACAGGTGAACGATTGGGTTGCAACAGAAGAGAATAAACGTCTAACTCTGTAGTCACATTGTCACATTTCCTGTTGAAAGGAGTGGCTGGGCTCTAAAATAGGAAACGGGATGGAGCAGGAGAAGCCTGTCTGAGGGCAGAGATCTTCTGGGGCGGAGCCCACGTGGGGCCCCAGGCCTGGCAGGCAACAGTTCCCACAGGACTGTGACCTGTGCCGTGAGAGAGAGAGGAAAGGAAGCTGTGGGTCTTTCTTGGACAGGAAGGTACCAAGGTATGATCTGGAACAGAGGCTAAAGGCATACAGGACAACTGACCAGCAAGACAGTGGGTGAAACAGAAGGGATGTTAAGCACTACAGGAAACAACAAATTCACCAAGCATCAGGTACCATCACACACTAAATGAGAGAAAGGAACATTTGTTCCACGTGACAAGGCAGAACTGGTGAAATCCACAGCCCGGCAAGTGGAAGGGGGGGAAGCAGGAACAGGTATGTCTGTTTACTGGCGAGCCGTCCTCCTGGGTCTCTCAGTCTGAAGGAAGAAGGACTTGATCTGAATTTGTGTAAGTGAACAAAAGAGCAGAGGACAGTCACTTCAGTTCTGCCTTTTTGGCTTCTCGTTTTGCTTCAGAAGAATAAACAACTTGACAAGTGTGAAAAAAGAAAAAGACCGACATTGAGGACTATGAATGACAGACAGAGATTTTGAAGACTGACAGGCGGAAGCTGTTGTAGCACAAACAAAATACACGGTCAATTCGAAGGGAGCGTTTTCCCTGGGGAATCAGCTAGTGTTACATTTTTATTTTATTCAATATAAAACCTCTAGAATATATTTTCATAGAGCGTTTGTTTACATGTCCCCAGTAACTTTTAGTGCACTTCTTGAAGTTTTTGTTTTTTTTTTTTGCTTTTGAGACAGGGTCTCGCTTTGTAGTTCAGGCTGGCCCTAAACTCACTATGGTGCCCAGGCAAGCCGCCATGAACTCAGCAATCCTCTTGTCTCTGCCTCCTGAATGCTGGGATTACAGGCGTGAGCCACCACGTCCGGCATTGTGGTATGTGGTGTTGATTGTTGGTGGGCGTATCTCCACGCCCAGCATTATATGTGGCTACCGGGGATCGAACTCAGGACCTTGCGCTTGTGAGGCAGGCACCGGAACCACTGAGCTAACCCTCGAGCCCTTGAAGTTTTTATCTGTCACAATCCACCTAGAGCACAGAGGCTTGGAGTCTTGTGCAAGTCATTCCGCCTCAGTTATTCCCAGGAGCTCATTATGCTGGGACAGTGAGGTGGGGACGTGTGGGTGGGTGTACGCACATGAGTGTGAGTGTGTATGTTATTGCGAAAAACAGAACCGACTTCTAAAGTAAACATGAGTATGAAACTAGATGAATTATTTCACAATTTAAGTAAGTTTATGTTGGAGAACGCTAATGGCGTTTCCCGCAAAAAAAAAAAAAAAAAAAAAAATTAAATGCAACATAGCAACAGATCACTGACGATTTGAACCAAGTGTGAGTCTAACTCTTCCAGCCGGTTAAACTCTCAGACCTGTGGGATCCTGTGTGCAGGCTTTTTTCAGTCTTTCTCCTCTCATTTTTAAAATGAGGGGACAGTAGTACCTGTTTCTCATGTGCTTTCCCATTGTTACAGATGTGTTTGCTGGCAGAGAATCTGTGGCCAGTTTTCTCTTAGTTATTAAAATTGAACAAAAACTTTGACACAGTCTTTCTCATCCCAGTCATATCTTTGGAAAAAAGCTACTCTTGCTGCATAGACAGTGTTGCATCCCGACGACTTCCTCTCTGCTTCCTGCCAGAGCCCCATTTTAGGTTATGCCCAGGAAGGGCTTAAAGAATCCAGAAGCAAAGCTTAAGTTTTGTCAAGCTAGTAGTATTCCTGGTGGCGGAGTGACAAAGATCAAACACTCTCTTTCCGTTTGCTGAGTGTATGAATGTCAGTGTGCGTGTGTGTGAGTGTGCACACATGTGCTCATAAGCATGCATGTGCTTCAAGATAGCGATGACCTTTTACAATCAATAAAATTATAAATTGGTTTGTGCTTTAACTTACAATACTTACAGTGTCCATATTAACAAGTTATGAATCATCCAGATATCAGCAATGGTTTCTCATCCCTTCAAGAAGTGGATGAATTTAACGCAAGTCCTCCCTCGCTCAATTCATGGAAAGTTTCCATCGCCCAGACCAATAGATGAGCGACTGGCTCTTCACTTTGCACGTACACAGTAACTTCTGGTGCCAAACATCTTTCCCGCTTGTTTCTCCCTCTTTTATCTTTCCTAGCCCGGCATTGGAACGGGGCCTGTTTTCCAACATGACTCAAACACAGAAGAACAGATCAATCCTTTTCAAGTTGTTTTGAAACTTATGACTTTATCCATTATCAGCTGGTTTGCATAGAATATTCTATCTGAGTCACCCGTGGGTGGATGAGGAGCTAGTGGGCCAACCTTGCACAGGGACGTTATTTCTGGCTACTGGATTATGGATGATGCTCCTCTGCTGTGTCGTATTTCCTTCCCTTCTCTCCTTGGCATCTTCTTATTTCCGTATAAAATAGCTGTCCTTGGGTGACCTTCTCAAACTCTTCCTTGAACTGTCCTTCTGAGAGGGGGTTGTCAATACATTTCCCGGAAGCAAAGATGGGCTTTTCCCAAGAAGAGCATGGGTTGTGATGTTAAAAGAAATGCGCCAGGCTGACGTGTAGCTCGGGGACAGTGTCCCTTCAGCACGGAAGAGGTCCTGGGCGCAACCCCTAGGATGAGAAGTGTACAGGAAGGTAATGAACACAGATACAAAAATATGCGCCTGTGCCTGTGTGTATGTCAAAGCTGATTCACACTCAGTCGAGTTCCACCATACTTACGTTTGTGAAAGGTGTCATTATTTTTAAAAGGGCCCATAACCGTGATTGAAAGCATCATGATGGCGGTTCCCCCAGAAGCCGCTGCTGCCCCACACCCCACTGGGTGAGAGGGGTGACGCTCCTCTCCGGAGCAGCCCGGGTTGGGCCGGATCAGTTGCGGGTCCCCCCGCGCCACGCTCTGCCTGCCCTGGAGGAGGAATCCGGTCGGCACGGCCGAGCAGGGACAGCGGCCTTTAGCCTTGCAGAGCTGTCTTGGCGTTTCTCTCTGTGTTCGTGGAAATGTGCAGAATTCCAAGGCTCGGCTTTCTCCTGCGGCTCTTTCCAGATGCCCTTGTCCGCACCCACCGCACAGTGACTGTGCTGCATACAAACACACACACACACACACACACACACACACAGTGTGAGGTGTGCGCATTGGCTGAGACTGGAGCTGACCAAGGAGCCGATGAGCCATATCGAAGAGGAGATCAGGCTCCCTCGGTGCCTTAAAAATACTAGGGAGCCTGGCAGTGCTTTCTTTCCAACTGCTGCATTTTCTTCCCAGTGGATTTCTCCCAACTGGAGCATCCATGATCCTTTCCAGCTCCCTGGTCTTCCATTTTAAGTCCTGAGAATTTGAAACGATAGACATTGTGATTATAAAAGTGGAATGGGAAAGGAGATTTCAGATTACTAGGGAGCATTCCAGAGCCGACATGTTTAATCTTCAAATTATCCTTAAATTGATTTAACGAAGTCCTTAGTTATGCTACCTAGTGTTATAACATTTTGACTCCACAAAATACAGTGTAAGACTATCTCACAACTTTCACAAACTGTCATTACAGGTAGCATCAAGCGGTGACTAGATGTGTCCTTCAGGAAGGACTAAAGTTGGCTGGTTGTTTCTTCAACCCGAGGAAACCTCCAGAAGCCAGGTCACAACTGGAATTTTACACTGAGGTCTGATTACAGGAAGACCTGAGCTGTAGCTTTAAAGGCAAACTCAGTACGTATTAAATTTCACCTTGGGCATCAGTTACTTAATGTGGTTGCTCCTTTCTTTGAGTTGCTCCTGTTTATTTGGGTCCAAACCGGTTCCATCTTCTGTTCCCAACCGCTTCTTCAGGTATTTCAAAGTACCCTGACCTCAGGCACAGAGAGGAGAACTCGTATTTTCTTCTTCCTTGTGAATACAGCACTGCGCTGTGTTATTACACTTGTCAGATGGAATCTAAATGAAGGAAAAAATGAATACATTCTTGGTCATTATAGTAGAGACAGTCAAATGCCACAAGGGTAAGGACACATTATTTACGGAACCCTATGAACTGGAAGGGGCCCCCGTAGCAAAGGGGGTATTTATGTTTGTCTTAGTGGCGCAGGCCGATTCTTCAGATGATTAAGACTCGCTCTGGGTCCATTTTAATATTCAGCAATTACCTCTGGCGTGTCAGTGGAGCCTGCTCTTTCTCAAAAGGAGTCAAGACAAACTGATGCTTGGAGACGCTGTGCTCCTGCTGGTGAAAAGGAAAGTGCTCTAAATCCTGGGGCCTGGAGAGCTGGGAGCAGCTCCGGAGCTCCCAAAGGGTGAGGCTCCAGACTGCTAGGAAGGAAGGACCCCGGGCCACCCTCCTGGCGACACCACACGCCTCCTGCCTGTCAGAGCTGCCCGGATCCACCCAGGCGAACAATGGCATTTCTGGATTGCGTCATACGCTGGAAGAACAATGCTGGCGGGCGGTGTAGTCGCCTCCACCACCAGTGGGCGCTCTGACCTAAAGGTTTTCCAGAGTTTTGTCTCCTGCGATGGATCCCGGGGTGCTGTCCTTGGGGAGGGAGGGCTCTCACAGAAGTGTGTGTGTCCGTGTCTGTGCACCGTTTGCACCTGTGCGGTTTGCTGCCCTTTGGAAGTGTCAATGTAAACTAATACAGCACGTTTTAGAACATGGTGATGTCAACCGCAGAGGCAGAGTGGTCACGCTGACAGTCTCCTGAGACCCGCGGGATTGCGCGGCTAACTCCGAGTGCTCCCCCACTCCTCCCAAGGCCAAATCTCAGGCCTGACAGGCCACAGTGGCACGCCGGTGTCCTCTGGTGGGAACTGTGGAAAAATGGAGAGGAAATAGTAGAAAAGAAATGGAGAAAATTGCATATTTTGGCATGACCTTTCATGCACAAGGGCTGTAAACGGCAGCTCATTAATCAGCAGATATGCATGGGGGAAACGTTAGAAAACCCCAAATTGTTCAAGACAACAAGAGAGAATATGGCCTAAATGCTACTTACAGATTTCCAAATGTTTTTAGGGCAAACTGAGGCTAGAAATTTTGAAGCTGAATCTAGAGAAAGTTGAACTGGAACAAGAAGAGATAGATTTATTTTCATTTATGTACTAATAAACATGAAGGAAATCTTTGAAACTGTTACTTTTATACAATGTTTTTCATCCATTAATCTGAAAAAAAATCACATCATAACTATAAAATGTACTTTTTTTTTTTTTTTTGAGACAGGGTCTCACTTTGCAGTTCAGGCTGGCCCTGAGCTCACTACGTAGCCCAGGCAAGCCTCGAACTCAGCAATCCTCCTGTCTCTGCCTCCTAAGTGCTGGGATTACAGACGTGAGGCACTACGCCTGGGACTAAAATGTACTTTTTAAAAAAGTATTGCTGTAGAGAGAAAATGTTGCATTTATAACAGAAGCCAAAAGAAATAACCAGGGGAGACAATTAGAAGATAAGCTAACAGGCGGGTGACTGGAGCCCTCTGTTGTGGACAGACTGCTACAGATGTCCGGAGTCTGCCTCAGACGATAATCTGGGGGCTGCCGTGCGGGACTCAGAGACGCAAGTGTGTCCCCGCGGAGGAAAGCAGGCAGAGCCCTGAGAATCCCTAAATGAGCGCCCCTCCTGCGAGAGCCCTGCACGACTCCCGGAGTCCTCTGGCTGGTGCAGCCACGAGCCAGGTTTGATACAAGGGCCCTGCTGTCCCGGCGAGACAGGCCCGGGGCTCAGAGGCGCGAGGACCGGAAGCCGCGCCCAGCTGCGGCAGAAGAGAGGGAGGTCTCAGGCTCAGAGCCGGGCGGACCTACGCGCTGCCGGAGGCTGGGCGGCCTCACTGCTGGCTGCGAGGTGTCTGCACGCCCAGGCCCGGGCTCCGGCCTGCCGAGCTCCGCGCTCATTGCCCGCTGGGGCTGCAGTCGCCTGTGGGCGTTTGCGCCAACAGCAAGGAGAGCGGACAGCCCTCGGCCGGCAGCTAAAGGGAAAAGGCGAAGAGTAGACGAGGAAGCGCCGCAAAGAGGAACGTGTGCTTTGTTCCTCAGTCCCCAACTTATCCCGAGCTCGGGGCCAGACGCTGCGTCTTCAAAACGCCCAGGTCATCTCAGCTGGCCTGGAGGCCCCTGCTCCCTGCACCGGCCCTGCGAGGAGCAGCCTCCCTTCTGCAGCCACTGTGCATTGTGTGTCTTCATTTGTGAAGGAAGAGGGCCGATGTTTGTGAAGTGTCACCACTGCATTGTGTTTCAGTGAAGTAGTTCAGGTCCCAGGAGCTGTGGGCAGATGGGAAATTCCCGTGTGTGTGCGTGTGTGTGCGTGCGTGTGTGCGTGTGTGTGTGTGTTTTTCTCAATAACTTGCCTTTTAATTAATTTTCTGACACATATATTTTGGGTAGCGTTGCAGAGAGAGCAGTGCTGTACCGAATCTCGGGACATTAACAAATCGCTGCATCCTGCCTTTTGTCCAAGGTCGGGAAGCAGCGAAGACATTTTAGAGCAGCAACCACACAATGCCTTCCAAAAAAGGCCCAGCGATCTCCGCTGTACTATAAAGAAAATAATCTCTTTACTGCGATTAGGAAAAGAAGGGAAACCACACGTGGTCTTAGCACGTCCCCGCTGTGACCCGCAGCGGCCCGTCTGCCCCGCGCAGCCAGCCTAGACCACGGAAAGGCCACAGAAAGCTCTTCCGACCTTCCTCTGGCTCCTGGACACCGTCTCTGCTCATGTTTTCCCCAAGCCTCTGCCTTAAACCCAGCTATTATGAAGTAAATTAAAAAGAGATCCCACGCTATGTTCCCTGGTCAGTTCCGCCTCTGTGCTGGCAGAGGTTCTAAAGGCGAAGTGCTCCTGGGCGCAGCGGGGATCCAGCCTAGAAATCACACAGAGGAGCGGCCGCGGGAGAAGTTCCCCGTGAGGACTCCCTGCCTGCCCTGCGCTTCCGAGGCCTCTCTCTGCCTACCGCACGATCTAAAAATACCCAGAGCGAATCACCCAAGACTGCAAAGAACGAGAGAAGTGTGGGGAGAATGCCATTAGAGTTTTAATATTATTCATCTTAAAATGAAAAAGAAAGCTAAGAAGCGGTTTCAATAACAATGTGATTGTGTTCTGGTTATTATTAATGTGAGAATAATGTTATTATACAATGAGAATGTATATGCAGACTTCTAAACCAGTTGCGTTCTAAGGAAGCATTTTCAAACTTCTCTCCCCAATCTTTCTTTGTTACTTATTAAAAAAAAATACTTCCAAAAATTTCTAATGAATTACTCTGAATATATTTAAATGTATGGGAAAGCACAAACTTAGTAAGTGACAAGGATTTATTTCCATTTATCTATTACCAGTTTAACCCCATTCATCTCTAACTCTTATAAATATTTTATTTCCCATGTAAAAAATAAAGCAAGCACATACACCAACTCCTAGAAGCTCTCTTTCTGTGTCGACCCCGTAATGTTTAGGGTAAGGATCTTTTCTGGGTGGGAAAGATGAATCTTCCTTTACTGGGTTGGTCTGAACTAGTTTCTCTCATTAACCACTGAAGAGTCAATCATCTAAATTATATTTTAGGTAATTTCGAGTTCCCTGTTCTTAGTATTGTATCAAATAGATCCTTAGAAGGTTTTGGAAAATTACCCCAATTTTTTTAACCTATCAGATGCATATTTTAAAGAGAAATTAGTACATTTTATTATTAAAACCTCAGGTAGGCGGTACGTGTAATTTCCTAATGCCTAGCTGACTCCCACATAGCAGCTCCGAAGCAAAAAAAAGTGACTCAACCTATGGATTCCTGCTCTTTTTCAATTTTCTCACCGGTTTGCATGCTGATGCCTGGGCTGGATAAGGCTCGTAAACACCTGTGGCTGCAACTGCTCTTTGTTTAGAAGAGGTTTTGTGTCATTCTCTAACCGCATGAAGTAAGTGGAACTTAAATTTCCATTTTGTGTACTGGAGAAAGGCTGAAGATGGGCTGCCTGGGTTGCTCATCGAATGAGCCGGTGCATTCTGGGGGAGAAGAGCAGGCTGCGGCCGCCCGTCTCCCTGTCTCTGCAGACCCAGCGACAGCGGCGTCGGACCCGCATCGGCCGAGTTCCTTCTCTCAGCCGCGACCCGCTGTCCCCAGTTACAAAGTCACAGTGCGGAAGCAACTCAGAATTGCAGGATAAATCAGTTAAGCCGGACAGTCCTTTACTGCCAGAAACAAGCCAAGTATTTTCTGCCCTTAGGAGGCAGAAGGGCCTGGGCTCCTCGGAGCCCCTGCAGAAGGAAGCATAGGATTTAGGCTCAAAGCTTTAAACATAAAGTGCCTAAGAATCCGTTTGCCAGGTCAGCAACTCATCTCTGTTTTTATTTTCCCTCTTTCACCACAAGGTTCTTCTTGATTTGTAGGAGCGGGAACACATCCAGTATCATTCCCCTTTCTCTGCGCAGAAGTCTTGCCTGTCCAGCTTGGAGTTTCTCCCTTAGTACTTCCCATTTGTCTTCTTTTATATCTCATTTTGGGGCCTACTGTGCTAACAAAGAGACACAAATATAAATTTGGCCCCTGATCATTTATAATATTCCCAAATGTGCTCACAGTCAGGCAGATGGGGAAAAAAATCACTCTTTTTCTAAAATGATACAGTTTTATTTTACATGAATCTGAAGTCTGGTTCTTGGAGATACAGTAGAATAAGATGGTTTAGGGGTGCTATTGAATTTATAGTTATTTTTTATGCAGAAATCTTTGCCTCACATTGAAAATGGTTCCAAACACTGACTCAGACTTGCCAAAGGTTGCTAAGTGGAAATAAAGGCACCCTTGACAAACAGTCCAAAATTATGTCAACTCTTCCTCCCGGCAGTTTGCGAGAGCCCACGTTTAGCGAATCTAGGACTTGGTTCAAGATTTCTGTTCCATAGACATTGGCTTAATTTAGGGACTTACTGTTTCTCATGCCAATGTGCTCAAGCGTGTGGTTTTAACCTTAGCAAGTGAATAAACATCTCTGCTTTGTGTCTCTACAGTTAAAACTGCCAGGTGAGCAGGAAAGAGGAGCAGGACGAACTCAGACGTGCAGAGCACTGCTGTGTGAAGAGGCGGTGGGACCTTGTACAAAACAGAACCCAAGTGACTGACCTGCTTCCACTGAGCACGACAAGGGACCAGGATGTGGGAAGACAGTGGCTCCACTTCCGGTTACAGAACCAAACAAAGCGAGAACACTGGAGGCCCTGGGCGAGGGGCCCGGTCCTCTCCTCTCCTCGCGGGGAATCCGCTCCTGCCTTCGGCCCGGAGGCTGTTCCTCCTCTCCTCATGCACTAGATTCCGTCCTCCCTCCAGACTGCCAGTTCTCCTCCCCACCTGTGTTGGGGTCGGGTCTCCCCACAGACCCACTGTCCGGGGACCCACGACGCTTCTGGACACCGGTCTCCCGCGAGCTGAGGACCCCAGGCCCAGAGTCTCCGAGCACGAGGCGCTCAAGCCTCTACCACGAGGGGGCGCAGACGGACGAGGGGTCCCTCACAGTGGCACCGTCTTCAGGCTCCGCCCTCTTCTTCCTCTCTCCACCCTCCAGGGGCGCCTGTGTCTCTGGAGCTCACTCTCACCGTGAGTGGTGAAATGGGAAGTCGCCTTGTGCATGTCCATTGGTACTGACTTAGGGGATCTTCCATCTTGCCAATTTCTTCTTCCTTTGAGAACCACCAGCTGTGTCATTTTCTCTCCAAACCACTTCGTTCTCTTAAGAAAAGTCCAACTCCTGTATGTTTCCATTGCAAAAGGCAAAACTAATGCTCAGAGACTGTCCACCCCACAAATTTAAGATAAGTAGAAAGTGCCGACTCATCGATATCACGTCTAATCTGGGTCAGGGAGGAGAGCGGGTGCAGAAACATGTCGAGGGTCACCATGGAGGGCTCCACTCCGTATGGGAGGCCCAGGCTTTGACATCACGTCTGCGCTACCAGGCAGAGACGAAGGGTGTCTGCGGGACCGTAGAGACATCCTCATGGGGGCTGGGCCTTCCCCGGGCTTCCCAGCAGATATGTGGCCGTGCTTCATGGCAAGAGTGACTAGAAGACATCTATCCCTGTACCTCAGAGGACAGGGCAAGGGGGATAGTGAGGACTCACCAATCCCAAACACTAATATCACCTGTCATTTCAAAAATCTTTTATGACTTTTGCTATGAGGTTTCAAGCCTGCTTCAGATGTTTCCCCCCTAGACAAACAAAATGATGAAGTTATGAGTACTTAATTCCCACTCCTTTTGCCTTCTCCCCTTTCTGAGGCCATGCATGGACAGATACTTTAGTATCTGAAAGAAGACAGTGACGGCTACAATAAGAAATGGAAAATCAATTTTGTTTCAATCTAGCAAAATGCCATCCTAGGATTTATAGGTGCACGTGGAATGTTTAACATCTTAGTCGTTTTCATCCTGATTAAATATCTTGCTGGATTTCTGACTTCTTACTGCTTGCTGGCACGCCAGTAAGTACTATGCATGAACAATTTGATTTATTCACCTGCATTTTTAAGGGAAGTACTATTCCTGGTTTTTATTCTGAGTTATTGCAGAGACCTTTGGGCAGCGTCATTTACCCAGCACCTAACATCTACAACAGGAGCTTTCGTGGAAGTGCATCTTGCCTCACAGAGTCAGAGCTTCATGGCATTTCATGAGGGTCTCTGGAAGCTGGATGTTTAAATAAATGTAAAGAAGAATTTTCATAAGTCAATTATTTTGTTTTATAGGTGTTATTTTTCACATACATGTTTAGTTCATATTAGCTCCTTATCACTGAGCTTTATACGCAAACGTGTTGTATGACATTAATTGCAGGGTTTCCCCATGGGGCCAAGTATGCTAAATTTGGGACATAGCAATGAATGAATGACTAAAATGTGAATCTGTCAAGGTCCTGGCCAATGCACAAAATAGGAGATAGAGCTTGACTTTTGCTTCTCTAAACTCACACGCTGATTTTGCTAGGCAAGAGTTTTGATAGCAAGGAATTTACTATGAGTCAGTAGAGAATAAAAGTTGGACAGCAGGGAAAAGTCAGATTAGCACAAGAAGCGAAGGTCTTCCAGGGAGCTGTCGACCAACCCTTGGAGATCAACAGTTGTAAAAAGTGAGACTTCCCGGGAAAGTTCAAGCCAGGAAACGCTTTGGGCCTACCTGTGGGAAAAAGTTTCTGTTGAAAACTTAGGTATTAAGGACCAGGTTAATGGTTGTAGGAGGCTGAAGATTGAGACACTTGTTATTGAATTTCATCAACATAAAGGCAGCATTTCTTCATTTTGAACCCTTCCATTGTTGGTCACCGATTTACAGATAAAGCATATAATCTCATCCATGGAACTTGAACCCAGATATCTTTTGTCCCCGAGGGTTGTTGTGAAGGAGAGCTAGGGTAATGCTGGTGAGAAATGTTTCCTAACTATTGAAGTCTCTACTACATCACTTTGATCTCCTTTTTCTTGAGCAATGGGCCCATTTTATATATCAAAGTCATCTTGCATATATTGCTTTGCCCGTGAACTTTCTGCTAAATTTACAATCACGTACAAAAGTAAATCTATGTGAAGAGCAGCTGCTGCCTGAGCAGAAGAGAATTTGGTTTTCAGAAACAAATTGACAAGAATTTCTGCTTCCATGTGACTTGTCTGCTCTGTGCAACTAGAAATTTCCTTTTGACTCTGATAGTAGGATTGAGCTCAAGGCCTTCACACAGAGACACATCCCCAGCTCTTTTTATTTTTTAAACAAGATCTCACTAAGTCTAACTCACTAAGTTGTACAGCCTGGACACAAACTTGGGATCCTCTCGCCTCAGCCTCCCAGGGTGGTGGGATTACAGTCTTGCACAGTCACAGTCAGCTAAACCTTTACTTCTTTGGAAACTCAACTTTTGGTGCACCATTATAGCCAAGTGAGCTGCCTGCCTCTCAACATCCACAGGGGTTCTCTGCATTAGGCCTTTAGAAGCCACTGGATTCTGGGTTGTACATATATGTAGCCCCTTAGACTTCATCTGGCATTTGAAGCCGCAACTACTTTATGACTTTGATAGCTACTTTAATCAGCACCTCCTCTAAGGTGCAGATCCCCCTGCAAATTGCTCATGAGTCTTTCGGTTGGTGTCCTTGCAGTGCAATGTCCATGACTTAGAGGTGGATTAGTTAACTTTGTTGCTGTCGATCGAGTGCAGAAGGGTGTGTCTGATATGTACTTACCACAAAAACAGAAAACAGCTGCCGACTGAACACTTGCCCAAAGTTGTCCTCTTCTTGTGCCTGAAGCACTCTGTGTCCCTGCTTTTCTACAGCTGGATGGAGCAGGAATGAGCATCTGAGCTGAGGGTAGAGAAAGAAATAGAGAAGTCCGAAGTCTACCATTAAGCCAGGGATGATGCTTCATTGGAAGCCACAGAAGTAGGGAGTCAGATGGCTTTTTGGGGACCAGGAATCCAACGATGGACCAACTGGGCAGCCAGTCTGCAGGAGGCGACAGCGACGGTGATGTGAAAGGGACAGAAGAGAGAGGCTGAATGTCGAGGGCAGAGACAGGAGGAGAAGCCTTGGAAGCCACCCCTCTCTGGATGGAGACACCGAGAGACTCAGTTCTAACTCGTGCTCTTAGGATGACGCCAATGAATACATTGCCTTTATATTTACTTTTTCTTACTCATTGAGTGGATCTCTTTCTCTTTGTCCCTTGAAAGTGAGGTGTATTAGTTATCATGATTTTTCCAAACTTTTGAGCCATGAAGAGAACAGGTACCGTTTAAGTATGCAACACCCACCCTGGAAGTTCTAATCCGTATTGGTGACGTTTGAAGGGAGCAGCTCTCAGAGTCATTTTCTTCATTTCCTATCAATTTCCTACTGAATGAAATCCATTATAGGCACAGGCAGCGGAGTCAATTCTCAAGTTTCTTTGACGCGCTGTGAGCACACGCCTCCTGAGAACCAGGGCCAGTCGTGTTCTGATGAGCCAAGACCCCACCGCACACAAGGCTCCATGCAGCGTGAGGAGCCCCGTGCCCCGTCGTACCCGGGCCTGAGACGGACTGTCTGCCACGTGCTACAAGAGGACGAGGACCCCGAGGATGCTTCAGGGAGCATGAGCAACTCGCACTCAGGCTGCGGGAGGAAGAGGTTTATTTTTAAAAATGGTATTCAAATGGGGTAATCCTGGAAATGGCTCTCTCCTCAGCGGAGGAAAGGGACAGAGTGCAGAGATCAGGGAGCGCACAAGGCGGAATTTGGTGAAACCGTTAAGAGAGGCCACAGTGGAGACGCTGTGTGAGCGGATGCTACGAAGAGGAAGGTGGGACACAGAGGGCAGCCTAAGTGTTCTCAGGGTAACGAAATACACACATGTGAAAGTCACTGCGAAGGACTTCAGATGGAAGAGGCGATGTGCCCTCCAGGCTTTAGGAGAGATGGTGTTAGAGAGTGAGCCACAGGAGGTGAGGAAAGAAGCCGACAAGGGGAACGTGACGCCAGATCGTGGGCCCTTCATACGTCCTGCTGAAGATACAGCCTTTGATGAAGGAGAGGGAGCCAGTCATATTTCAAATGGCCAGATCAGGGGAGTGAGGGGATTCAGCCACTCAGGAAGGCAAGAAAAAAACCAGGGAGAGGATTTAAGAAGTAACTATGGCAACCTGGGTGAAGGACGTATTGTCATGTGAGTTTGCCCCACTTACCCTAGAGACAACAGATTGCATTTGGATTTTAGAAATGACTAGGATACTTGTCAACAGAATGGGGCTAGAAAATTAAAGAAGTTTTTATTTCTGTGAGATCAAACCCACCCCTAAAATGTTTTGGTCGTGATTTGGGGAGGAGAGAAATATACAAGAAACAATAAAGATAATGGATAACAGTAAAGCAGAACCGTATATTCCAGACCAAAGCTTCTGAAAGAAAGAAAAGAGGCCATAACCAGATAGAAATATTAGGGAAAAACTCAGGTAACTGATTCTGATGTGATGCAAATTAGAAGACATTGATTGAGACTGGAAGAGATAAGTGAGAAAGGAGGAAAAGTGATCCTCAGGGATCTTAAAAATAATAGGGGGATTTTCAAAAAATGGCGAATTCCAGGCATGGCTTTCCCATGCTTTGGCTGGGGCCTGGCAGTTGCTCCTTCTAATGGCAAAGACAGGACTCTGATGTTGCCTGCACTAGTGGTACTGGTTTCAACTATAGCACTTTGCAGCTTACACACAAATGTACAGAGGACACCGAGAAGGGGAGGGTGCGGTACATCTGTTCTGTTGGTATTAATGCTGATGCTGTAGAAAAACCTTGAAGAGCATGTTTATTCTTGAACTCAATCACATGTAAGCATGAAACGTGGAGCATTCTGATTTTTTCTTTTGGAAAGACAATGTCAAAAGGAGATGATGTACTTTGAGCTTTGTAGAAATGATTTTTTATTTGTTTCACAACTAAGTTATTAATATTTCATTAGCTATGCAAAAGATCAGTTGTGCTTCAAAGAAAAAAAAGAAATTGATGCTGAGAGTAGGAATGGAAACACATCTCAGAAGTGCGAATAGCATCTATAAGAATAAGCATATTCAGGGCCAGAGGGTTAGCTCAGTGGTTCTGGTGCCTGCCTTGCAAGCACAAGGTCCTGAGTTTGATCACCGGTAACTACATACAATGCTGGGTTTGGAGATTCATGCCCACCAGCCATCAATACCACATATCACAGTGCTGGGCGTGGTGGCTCACGCCTATAATCCCAGCACTCGGGAGGCAGAGACAGGAGGATTGCTGAGTTCCAGGCTTGCCTGGGCTACATAGTGAGCTACATAGTGAGCGAGACCCTGTCTCAAAAAAAAAAAAAATGAATATTCACATTCTTTGTAGTCTTTGCCCTTGGAGTAGACTAAGCTAGTCTGTACTAATCATTCTGTTATATAGAAAGCATTTTACCACATTTTATAAACAATATGTGTATTTATTCAATAAATATTTAAATATTTCTCATATACCTGTCCTGTGGGCAAAGTGTTAAGAAATACAAGTGAGGTAAGTGTGTCCTTAGAGCTTTCTAGAGTAGGACACATAATGCATGAATAATCTGTGTGATATACAGGTGCTCCTCTATTAATGATAAAATTACACCCCATACCTGCCAGAAGCTCAAAATTTTATAGTTCAAAGGGTGTTATGTCTAAACACCAAGCACCGTGGCCCAGCAGCACAGAGAGTCCAGACTGTCCCGTGATGGTGCAGCTGCGGCTACTGCCACAGCCAATGTCACAAGAGATCACCAGGCCACAGAGCACCAGCCAGGGTTGGTTAAAGCAGAGGTGCAGCGTGCAGAGAATGGATATGATTTTCAACCCTTTTTGAAGTTGGGAAATCAGTAGTCATCATCTCTCAAACTGCAGACTCCTCTGTTTATTGCAAAATAGAGGTAGTAATATAAATATATAGCCATGAATATATACACATCTATGTATTAATATTTCAAAGTCCCATGGCGCTACAGTAAGAATCAAGAAGCATGATGTGAATGTATTACAACAGGGACTAGTTCTACAGTCTGTACAGTCACGGAACTCTTCCCTGAGTTATGGGCTATGAACTACTAGCAAAAGTCAACTATATGCATTTCTACACACAGATAATTGCAGCAAGAACAGAAATAAAGTGATACGTGCTAGAAGGATGGTCCACTCTTAAGTAGAAGAGATCAGAGTTAACAACAGTAAGCAAAAGGAAGGGAACTGGGCATGGTAGTGGATATTGTAATTTTAATGCTGTGGGAAACTGAAACGGGAGGATAAGAAGTTACAGCCTAGTCTGTAGTGCAAATCTGCCTCAAAAAAAAAAAAAATGCACAAAAGCCTAGGTGTGCAGTTCAGTCCAGCAGCCCTGGGCGGGTCCAACCTCTATTCCCATCAAAAGAGGCAGGATGGGGTGGAGCAGATGCTGGAGATGTGGTAGCAATGAAATGACATGGGCCGGGCGAGGTGACATGGTGACTCTAGTCTCAAGGAGAAATTTAGTATTAGTATACTTGATATCCTAAAAGCTCACTGCTCGTGGAGAAACTGTTCAGAGAAGAAGAAATGGAAAAAACAAAGGAAAGGAGCAGAGGTAGAACGTTGTTTCGTGGTCCTAGCAGTGGAGGTGACATAAAGGAAAGACGTGGAGAGCGGTTCCCAGGAGCAACTGGTGAATTCATACCGAATGCAGTTCCTGGAGGGAAATGGAAGAGCGAAAGTGGAGAGAGAGATTTTTCTGGCTTGGGCAACACGTGCAGGCTGATTGACGAGGGCTGGAGATACACTGACAAGCCAGCTGCTGGCCAGTGATCGGGACACCCGTTAGGAGCAAATCACATGAAAAGTGAAGTCAATCCTGCAAAGATTCTAAAATGTTAAAGCTTACCCCTTCCCTACAGAGAATGCATATACCACAATAGAAGTGCACAATGAGAAAGACATCAGGCAATGAATATGTTTAATGTTTTACTATGAAGATATTATTATAATTGTTTTTCCAATGAGAAATTACACTATACCAAAGGTTTCACACACCACACCAACAAGCTTGTTAGCAACCGAGTTTTTCTGATGTTGTGCCTTATGCGGGGTGTCTGTGCATTCTTGTGTTTGCATTTATGCTCATAGAAACATTTTCTCAACAGAAAATTAAATTCAAACACTTTCGAGCCAAACAATTTAAGAATATTCAGTAATTGTAAAAATCTTATGTTCAGACAGAATTTTCAATGATTAGGTATGAAGTATTCTGTCTGTTATTGCACTTTTACTGCTGTGTTTAGAACTCTTAAAAATGTTCTAGCCTCATAAACTTCTTAGATGAGTCATAGAGCAGAGTGAAATGCCAGAGGGCCACCGCAAGTCCATTGGGAACAAAGCAACATTTTTTTTATACCAGAAAAAGACTGCAGTAAAACCATGAATATTGTACAATGACTTAAACACTGAAACATTTAAGTTGATTATTGGTCCAGCCCTAAGACTACTAGGAAAGTTCCTACACTTCACATTTGGTGAAAAATTAGTTTATCTGTGGTTACCCCCTGGTGTGGCACTATGTATTGTAGAAGCACTATGGGACTCATTCCTCGTAAGAAATTACTACCAGCCACTTAGAAAATCATTACATCAGGGGGTTCCATTGTGTAATGGTGAGCACTCTGGACTCTGAAAATCATTACATCATCAGTCTAAGATGCAGGGACATGGGAGTTAGCTGGATTAATTAGAGAGTGATTAATTAGAGTTCGTGATTAGAACCTGGGCATCGGGTTCTAGATTCTTTGGTTTTGCCGATTGTTTGAATTACTTTCATTTATAAAGCTCATAGAAGCTGACCTTGGAGCTACTTATTCTGTGAATAAACTAAACTTAACACTTAATTTAAAAAAGATAGCACCGTGTAAAAAACAGCAAGAGTACCATAGTGCATATCAAAGAAAACATGCAAGATGTTATGCATATTGTGCATATAGTCACAAGGACACATATGTTCAAGCATACGCATATGCATACGCATGCTAAGCCATGCATTGAGCATTTGCCAACTCACAAGACACATGTGCCGAACGACTCAAACATGGTATAGTCTGTGGGGAGAAGAAGAGGGAGATCTGAAAGGAACATGGCATTGTAGCTCTGCTGAGCTTCACCATAAACAAGAAGATATAAAATGGGGGAAAGAGGTGAGTCACATTGTAGGATTCTGAAGACAGTCTAGAAATGTGTGCCATTGGGAAAAAATCAATATATTAGACACATGTGCTATTTTTACCCTTTTTATTTGCTATATTTAAGAGTAATAGCTGCAGGGGGCTGGGGATTTAGCCCAAGTGGTACCGCACCAATTATGGACGCACAGGGGCCGAGTTCGATCCCTGGTACTGAAAAAAAAGAAAAAAAAAAGAGTAATAGCTGCAGATAAAAATAACCTACTTATATTTTTCTCTAAATGTCATGTGTTCTTGTAATCAAGTATTAGTCTGTACCTAAGAAGGTATTCATCCTGTACTGTGTATTTGGTATTGTAGTTAACTAGGAAATTCCAAATGAAACAGGCAGAAAAGCAATGTAACACAGAAAGAAATTTGAATTTTGAAGCTCGTCTCTTAAGGACAGGTGAAATCTATTTTCCTGGTTAAAAACATGAAAGGCGTTTTTGTTTTGTTTTGTTTTGTTTTTTTGCCAGATGAAGGTATGAAAGTGGGAAAGCGAATGCTAAGCTTTGCCGGCGAGCTTCACCCGCACAGGAAATGTGGAGCCCGGAAGACAGCGCAGTGCTGGCCCAGGTAGCAGGGGAGCCACGCACAGGCCGATGGGTGGAGTAAGCCGGGCCCACGAGGCGCTTTGTCTTGTATCTCCCAGACATTCTCCGTGAGCCCAGCTATCAGCTGTCAAGATCAGCCCCGCAGCCCCCGCGGTGGGACGCGCTGCGCACACTCTCAGGAATGCTTTGTTGTGATCGCCAAGGTGGTTATCAAGAAGGATGGCGGGGCCTGCCGTCTGGGGCGCAAAGTTACAGATTAATGCGCTGTGCTGGGGTCCGTCCGCGCCCCTCCGCGGGAGCAGTGGGCAGGAAATCACGTGGGGGGCACAGAAGGAGCCGGGAATTCCAGAGCGGAGGGCGCCAAGCGCACAGGTTGCCCAGGAAACCAGGGTCCTGACGAGGAGAAGCTGCCTCCTAACCTGTCCATATAAATCTCCGGGCTCTTAGAAGGGGATTTTCAGGTGGGAAGTGACAGGATTCCCTCGTCCCCACTGAGGCTCACCCTTCAGATCTAAATTAATTTGTTTTTCATACTTAATAACTTTCTTCAAGCACAACAGGATGATTGCTGTCCTCACCAAGACAACTAAATTCCCCAATGTTGAATGTGATTGTGAGCTGTATATAAAATGTACCAATAAAGAATTCAATTGGAAAGGAAAGGAAAAAAATAATATAGATGCTGGAAGGTTCAAAGTTACTGTACAGAGAAGGAGCCCTAAATTGGACTTAAAACAGATTTTAAAAATCAATTTCTAAAAAAGGCAAAACCACACCCCAGTGAAATTCAATTACAAAACATAATGTGCTTTAAACTTCCACGTTACTTTTTATGTATATACAATCCTCAAAATGCAAAGTTATGACTGAAGATTATATGCCAGAAAGCACTGCAAACAAGCACTGTAAAATTACACTGGGAGTTGCAATAAACTTTGTTTCACTTTCTTGCAGTAAATATATATAATTTATAGCAAGACAATATTGATATAATAAATGTTTTCTAAGAAAATAGGGAAAACTTCTTAAGGAAAAGAAGAGGTCACTGAGATCTTTCAAGCCTAAACCATACAGGAAGCATGGAGATGTGAAATTGGAAAGAAAAGTGCTTTTAAAAACATAACCAAACCATAAAAATCACTTTGTGTAACATGATGTATCATTGTGTGTGATAAAAACTGAGCGGTGGATTCCTAAGTCATATATTCCGTTAGGAGTGAAAGCCACGTATTTCACTGAAGCTTTTTAATGTATTTTCCTCCTAACTATGGCTCTGGAGTTTGATAGCCACCACCGGCATGGTGCGGAAGTCTGATGAATTTCCCGTGGGTGTCACTGAGCGATGACACATCCTTTTGTTCACAAGTGAGTCTGAACACGTCTTTGTGTAACGTATTTTCTAGGAATTGCTGTGTTGAAGTTCCCAGAAGGAACCTGGGGTGAATCTCCCTGGTTATTGCTACAATCCATCTGACAGCGAAGAAGCGAGTTTGGATGCGACGACAGGACATTCTTTTCCCTTGAGACCAAACCCAAAGCAAAATCATGCCAGGCTGTGAAGGTGGCCAAGGCCGAAGGGAAGAAGACAGGACAACAGAAGAGGACGACGGGCTTGGGCAGAGCGGGCAGCGGCCTCTGACGGGGGCGCGCAGCCAGGGCAGGGAGGCGTCCGGCCCCGCGGGCCTGAGCCGGGACTCAGCTGAGCCCTCTCCACCGGTGACCGACAGGGGAGCGTCGTCCGGGACCCAGGTGCCGTCGTCCGTGCCCAGCGGCGAGGCCGGCCGGCCGCAGTGTGTGCGGGTCCCTCGCGGGCGGGGCCTCTGCGCGTCCGTGGGGTCCCGGTCCCCTCTCTCCGCGGCGCTCCCGCGGCCGGGCTCCCGCCGCCGCTCCTCGCAGAGGCGCTTCCTGTGCTGTCCATTCAGCCCAAAGCGTTGACACAGTTTCCCATGATGGAAAACACTACACAGTCAAAGGATCTGATGTATTTTTATTGGTACATTACATATACACATCACAATTGCACTCCACACTGAGCATTTGTACCAGGATATGACACGACTTAATTCTCCTTTTCCCCCTCCCCTGCCCACCCTCCCTCCCCACCCCTATATATACTAGCATTGTTTCCTTATTTTTACCATCAATTTTTTTCTTTCTTCAGTATTTACCCCTAATCCCCATTACCCTTTGAATATTTACTATTTCACAATATCAATCATGCATTCTAGAACACATTTATAACTTCAGTTTCTCCTACCGGAGAAAATATGACATTTACACATCTGTGACCTATTTATTTCACTTAGGAGTATGTCCTGAAGGTACGTCCATTTGAGTATAAATGATTCAATCTCATATTCTTTATGGCAGTGTAATACTCCATTTTATTTTTTAAAAACCCACATCTTTATCCAGTCTAGAGGTGATGGGCATTTGGGTTGTTTCCAAGATTGGGCTATCACAAACTGTACTGCTGTAAACATGGGTGCACATATGTCACTGTGATAGGAATCTTGTCATAACCATCCGCAGAGCAAAAAAGGCAACCAACAATATGGGAAAGAAATCTTTACTAGTAATTCCTCAGATGAAGGGCCACTATCTAGAATATATAAAGAGCTTAAAAAAATCAGTCCCCCAAATTTAAAGACCCAATTAATAAATGGGCATCTGAAATGAACAGATACTTTTCAGAGGAAGAAGTAAAAGCACCTAAGAAGTATATGAATAAATGGTCAACATCACTGGCCTTTCAAAAGATGCAGATGAAAACAACTCTGATATTTCATCTCACTCCACAAAGAACAGCTGCTATCCCAAAATTAGCAGCAACACATGCTGGAGAGGGTGTGGAGCAAAAGGGACCCTTCTCTACTGTTGGTGGGAATGTAGACTGGTACAACCATCATGGAGATCAGTGTGGAGATTACTCAAAAAACTAGGATTAGAGGTTCCATTTGACCCTGCTATTCCCCTGCTGGGGTTATACACAAGAGAATTACAGGGTCTGATGTATTTTTGTTGAAGTCCACCGTCTCTCCAGCTTTCTTACTTTTCCAGGCAGCTATTTTTCTTCTTGCTGAGTGCGTTCTGCCTCTTCTACCTTCTCTTGACCTGTGCATAACTCTGAGATTTCTCAAAAAAATTTGAGAGATGAGAATTGATATTTTATCTGACACATTAAAAAGCAGGTGGAAATTCACTTGGATTGGTTAGTTTTAGTTTTGCTTGGCTATATCAGATGGAAAATTTTAGATAAAAATGATTAAAGAGTAAACTGTTTACATAAATCATAGCAGAGGATTAGACTGTGTCTTTCATGATCTGTTTTCCTTGGGCTATAAGTTGTTTTTGCTTCACGCATGTTCATAAAGCCAAAGATCATGTGTGCTATTCCTATTTTAAAAGGATCCCAATTCAGAGCACAGTATCAGGCTGCTGGAAGGTGTTTACTAAGTAGAAATTATTAATTTATCATAACTTTAGCATCTAGAATGATTAAAATATAAAACAATGAAATTGTTATCATTTTCTTCCACATTACAGTCAGAGAGATAAACTCAAAGAGGGCGTGTTCCCTAGTTATGTAGCATCATTCTTCATACTAATTGGCTTTGAATGAACTATTTCAAAACTGCTCAACCCTGACTTAAAGGTGAATGCCCTGCGGGCACTGGAGTATTTCAGACCATTATGCCATCGTAGGTTACACAGGGAGAGGATGCTGCGGAAACCAGTACCACTCAGCGGGCCCTTGGCTTGGCCGCTGCCAACACACAAGCCTGACCACCTCTGACTCCCCTTTGTCTGCCCTTCTCTACTTTCCACATAAACCCTCATGGTTTCTACCAAGCTTCTGTTGTAAGGCAATTGTCAGTATCCCCTAATTTACCCCTTCATGTCTAGCCAATCTCTGTTAACTGATTTTTTTTTTTTTTTGAGACAGGGTCTCGCTTTGTAGTTCAGGCTGGCCCTAAGCTCACTATGTAGCCCAGGCAAGCCTGGAACTCAGCATCCTCCTGCCTCTGCCCCCCGAGTGCTGGGATGATAGGCGTGAGCCACCACACCTGGCACTGTGGTATGTGGTATGTGGTATGTGGTATGTGGTAATGATTGCTGGTGGGTGTGAGTCTCCACGCCCAGCATTCTATGGTTACTGGGGATCAAACTCAGGACCTTGCGCTTGTGAGGCAGGTGCCGGAACCACTGAGCTAATCCTCTGACCTGTTAACTGATTTTTTAACTGAATTCTTTATTGGTACATTTCATATGCAGCTCAGAGTCACACTTACCACTGAGGAATTTGTACAGTATATGACACAAGTTAATTCTCATTTTTACTCATATCCCTACCCACCCCATACACCCACTACTATATACATGTGCTTTCTTTTTCTTTCCAAATCGTTTTTATTCTTTCCCCTCATTACTTTCCCCTACCACATTCCCTTTGAGTATTTCCTATTTCACAAAACCTATCCTACATTCTAGAATTTATTTACATCTACAGGTTCTCATACCAGAAAAAAGATATGGTATGTACATATCTGGGGGACTATTTATTTCACTTCTTAGTGTGTCCTCAAGGTGTGTCCATTTGCACATAAATGCATGAAACTTGTCATTCTTTATGGCAGAGTAGTACTCCATTTTATTAAAAAACCACAAATCTTCTTTATTCAACTTCATTTGTATTCTGCTGAATTTTACCATTTTGTCCTGTGGTTTTATGTTCTTTTTTCCTAGGCATTTTTAACATTTTAGTGGGGCTTAGGGATTAAATATTATCAGAACATGTGTTCAGTCAACCGTACCTCAAAAGTCCTATTTTTATAATAAATAGAGTAACCTCTTATCACATGTACTTCCTGTGTAGCAGACCTGTCTGTACTTTCCTTTCCATCTTGATGATGCTGGAGGTAATTCTGGAAGATATGACATTATTTATTCTTTTCATCACATGTTCTTTTTTTTTTTTTGCAAGGTAGAACTAACTTCTCAACTCTCTGAAAATATTTAAATGACAAGTTGAGACGCGGTGTGCTTTGTTTTGTGAAGTGAAATGAGAAGGCAGTTTGAATGTTTGCTTAAAGTTGCTTTATTTGAGAGAAACTATGTTTTATTTTCCATACTGATGTTCCTATTGTATTCATTTCTATAGAAAGTTTGAAATTTTACCCGTCTTTTTATTCTAATGTTCTCTGTGTTATATCTTACGTTATGGAGAGATCATAGGATGAACTCTTGTTTAGAAGGCTAATCACTTGATCACTATGAATTTTTGAAATGATTTATTTGGCCAATTTCACTCAATATTTTCAGTTAACCTTGAACAGTGAATTAAGTGCAATATATTTGAACCACGGATTTTATTTCACGTCTCCGTGGAGCCATGCCTGCCTGGCAAGCACAAGGCTCTGGGTTGGATCCGCAGTACCTCCCACACAAACAAATTTGCAAATAGAATAAATTTAAATAATTTAAAAATCTTTAGGTGTAGCTCACATATGAAATGCAGAAACATGCTACATGGAAACTCTCTTCCTTCTCTGTGCATGTTTTACTGTCCCCATCCCCGCATGTGGATACAGTCTCTCTCCTCCCTTGGCCTTGCTGTCCTTAGCGTCTCTCCTCCTTCGAGGGCCTCAGGAAGCACCCTCTTCCCGTCTCTGAGGACGGATCTCTCCATGTCCATCAAAATTACATTAGTGCAGGGCCGGAGGGTTAGCTCAGTGGTTCCGGTGCCTGCCTCGTAAGCGCAAGGTCCTAAGTTCGATCCCGGTGACCACATACAGTGCTGGGCGTGGTGACTCACACCCACCAGCCATCAATGCCACATACCACAGTGCCAGGCGTGGTGGCTCATGCCTGTCATCCCAGCACTCGGGAGGCAGAGACAGGAGGATTGCTGAGCTCGAGGCTTGCCTGGGCTACATGGAGAACTCAGAGCCGGCCTGAACTACAAAGCGAGACCCTGTCTCAAAAGAAAAAAATAAAAAATTCCATGAGTGCATTTCAGTTAATGAAATGCAGCCTTCGGCACTCGTCCCTTCCCCAAAAGGCTGAGAGAGGCCCAGAGAAAGCTACTTACTGCTCACATAACTTTACCAAACACATACTGTTGATGCTGTTGTTTTCTTACTCTCCTGCCAAAAATCGCTCCTCTCAGACGTACGATAAATGAAGTGCTAAGGTTTCTGAATTAAAGATGAAGGTTCCCTTTCATGGCTCCTACACTTCAGTCCTTCCTCTGTGAACTTGAACTTGCACTGCTGTGAGAAGCAAGTGAAATACATGGTGAAAAATGTAGACTAGAAAATGTAGCAGACCGTGAGGGTGTGAGCAAATATTATAGATTGCCAATAATTTAATGAAATAGGAGGCACTGAAAACCAAGGGAGAGAAATCTGGCACACTAAGAATAGAATAGAGTGACATTTTTTGTTCTTTTCAGAGCCACAAAAAATGTTATTGCCATCATTCCCCAGGATGAATGTTTATTTGCTTCACAGCATGCAGGCTCTGTGGATAAACTTTCAGATAACGTCAGGAGGTAACACCATTATTTCTTTTTAATAAATATAAAAACTGAAGTGTTGATGTTTTAATGAACTTGCTCAGATATCCCAAGCTCACTAGTAGTTTCAGTGTAGAGAAATCCATGAAATCTTTCCTCAGAGCTCACAGTCTTAAGTAATGTTTTCTTCTGCTTCTTTGGCAGTGCAGAAGCTGAGAGCAGACCAGTCCCAGATAAAGGAGAAATACATACTTGTTAACATACACATGTGATCTGTCGAGCATAAGTATGCTGGCACTTGGATGAAAACACGATGAAGATAGAGAAATATTCAAGTTAAACCTTGGCGACTTGTACCAACATACTTTAGTAGAATCATGAAGTAAACAGATAAATGTACTGTGACCTTTATTATTGTATTACTGCAAGGATAGTAGCTTTGTTGTGCACTAAAGGGAGTTGAGGAGTCCACCCATGAGCTTGATTGTGTATCTGCTGATCTGTGGTTCCAGTAAGAATTCTAAGTACAAAGTCCTTTCAGACAATGCCAATAAAGAAGCCAGACATAGAGATAAGTCTTAACACCATTAGCCTTGAATTAATGGTCAAATCAAAGAATCCATGGGGGATGGAACACACCTTGAATTCCAACCACTCTGAAGGCAGAGACAGGAGGATCAGAAGTTCAAGCCCAGCCTGGGAGACTCAGTGAGAACAAATATGAAAATAAAGTAAAAATAGCTGAAGATCTAGAATAGTTGAACAACACCTGCTTAGTATGAGTGGCATCTAGTCTCCATCTTCAACACAGAAAAATAAATTGAAAAATTAAAATTGTGTGTGTGTGTGTGGTTCTTGAGGCAGAGACAGTGGAGAACTGATAACTAATTATTGTTAAATGCACATTTTGTAGCATGGGATGGCAGCTCGCACAGTCTCTCCATTCTTGGAAGAACGGAGAGGCGGATTTTCTTCCAAGGTTACCTCATCCACTCCTGCTGCTTTCACCTGGGGCTGCTGTCTTTCCAAGTCCTTTCAGTAGTGTTTGTTGTATACATCAAATTCTGCCTCTTATTTCTCTGTAGGTGGGATCACCAGTGACACTTTTTTATTTGTTTGACTTTTTTGCAGTACCAGGGATTGAACTCGGGACCTTGTGCTTGCCAGACAGGCACTGCAACCACTGAGCTAAATCCCCAACCATCACCGGTGACACTTGAGTGCCTGAGCCTGGAGTTAGAAAACAAGTGCAGAACATCATTACCGTGATCTCAGAGCTGGAGCCCTGCAGTGCAACATTCGTGCATTTTGTGTCATGCACAACTAATTTAAACATGCACGTGTTTATTTAAAGATGTAGCCTCCTGAGTGTTCAGCATCCGAGGACATAACCAAAGTATGCCATTTATAATTTAGTAGGTTGCTGTCAACACATTAGATACTTTTTACATTGTGATGTGTTTTAAAAGTTTAGTAGATATTTCGAGTTCTCTATTCTCTGGGAAAGAAAAATACAAACACAGCATACTTGAAGGGTACTCTCTGTTAAAGGTGATGCTAGTGTAAATTCCTGATGATATTTACATAGTTTCACATGCAGTTACTCCTGTGTGTGTGTGTGTGTGTGTGTGTGCATGTGCGTGCATGCACAGCAGTGAGTATGTGTATGTGAGTAAGGGTTCCTGCTCCCTCCCGGATTGGAGCTGGTGCCCAGGACGGAGTTTGGACACTGTTCTCAGCAACCTGCTTGGAGAAACAATATACAAGTGGAAAACAGATACATTACACATAACAAACGTTTTACCTGTTGCAGTTAAATAAATATATCAGCCAAAATATGTAGCCATGAAAATATAATAAATAACATTAAACACAATCCATAAGAGAATAATCTACAAGAATTGGATTTGGTAGATGGAATTATTTTTTTAATTGAATTATTTATTGGTAAAATTTATATACACCTCACAATCACATATAACATTGGGGAATTTGTACCAGTGCATGACACAAGTTAATTTTCATTTTTACCCATATCCCTACCCACCCACACCTCCCCACCCCCTTTATACATACTCTTTTATTTTCTTTCTGAATCATATTTATTCCTTCCCCTCATTACATTCCCACACTAAATTTCCTATGGAAATTTCTCATTCTATAAAAACTGTCATAATTTCTAGAGCTCATTTGCATCTACAGGTGTTCATATCAAAGAGAAGATCCAGTATTTGCCTATCTGTGATCTATTTATTTCACTTATTAGTAAAGAAGATGTATTTTTAATAAAATGGAGTATTATTCTGCCATAAAGAACGACAAGATTGATTCATTTATGTGCAAATGGAGACACCTGGAAGATAGACAGAATTATTTAACCACAACAACTGATCTGAGAAACAAAATGCTGATTCAAAGGAATACGATTATACTCATGAAGCATGGAAAGAGTTAAAAATGTAAATGTTATCAATAAGGGATATTTTTAAAAAATATATGCACTCTTTCTAAATGAAACAATAGAAGTTGGACTGGAAGGATGTAGTTTAAGTGTTTGAAGGTGCGTCCTATGATACGCAGGGCATGCTCAGCTGAGACTGTTCTGCACACAGGAGTGACACGTGGGTTGTTGGGAACTACAGGAAGAAAGGAGAGCGACATGGGGTGACCATGCTGACACACAGCACAATCCAACATGGCGCCCGGAGGGCCTGAGGGGAACCAGTCACATCGTAGCACGTGCACGCGCATGCACACATGCACATTTCAGTGTGCTCCTTAGAAATGTTGTCCACAGACTCTATCTCATCCATGGAAACCTTTGTTGAGACATCTAGGCTTGTTCAAAGGGAATAAGGACTCCCTTACAAGGTTCCTTCTAACCTGGGTTCTTCAGGACTATCTCCAGGCACGTCACGTGCTCCTAGGAGAAAATGATGCGTGAGAGAATCCATTCTTGATGGAGCTTTGGGGCCCCTGGAGTCCTGGGGAGGGAGGGACAGGCCTCTTCTGTTCAGTCCTTGGTGGGTCTTGCCTCAAGGATTGACGGCCATGCCGTCATGGGCTCCATCCTGGGGTGTGTGTTCTCTTCAGGCAAAACAGATGGGTCCGAACACGATGGTTCTTCGGGGCACATGGGATGACCGCAGCCAGGGCCACTGAGGTCTCGCAGAGAACGCAGAGGCCTGTCGCCTCACCAGCGGGGGTGTCTTCTCAGAGCCCTTCATTTTTTGTTAGGTACAAGTCAATGTTCAGTAGTCTTCAAAAAAGAACACAAGAGTTCGTGATACCTCAATCTTGGGAACAACCCAAATGCCCATCAACTGCAGACTGGATAAAGAAGATGTGGGTTTTTTTTTTTTAATAAAATGGAGTACTATTCTACTATATAGAATGACAAGATTGATTCATTTATATGCAAATGGATCACCTGGAGGACACGCTAAGGAGTGAAATCAATAGAGCACAGATAGGCAAATACTGGATCTTCTCATTGATATGAGCACCAGTAGATGCACATGAGCTCTAGTAGTATGACAATCTTTTTAGAATGGGAAATTTCCAAAGGAAATTTGGTGTGGGGGTATAATGAGGGGAAGGAATAAATATGATTCTGAAAGAAAATAAAAGAACATGTATATAGGAGGTGGGGAGGTGTGGGTGGGTGGGGATGTGGGTAAAAATGAGAATTGACTTTGTCCTATATTGGTACAAATTCCCAGTGTTATGTGTGATTGTGAGATATATGCAAATTGTACCAATAAAGAATGCAATTAAAAAAAATGAGTTACAAATCTTAATCCACAATCAGGAAAAGAAAGCATGCCTTCCTGTCCTCTTCCTGATTATTTCTTAATCATGTTATAAAATACCCTATTTTTTTCCAAGAGGTTTCCAGCCTTGAAATTATTGTTAGTCCTCCATACATGTGACACATAATCACTAAGAAAAAACTGCACTAAACACTTCACTGCAGTAGTTTGTAACTATAAGGATACATAGATATCTTTATTTTCAGAACACATCTAGATACTGTTTTAGGACTTGGTGGTGGAAGCAAGAATAGTTCTACCTTAGAGGTGATGCAGGAGGAAGGTTTGTCCTGACAGCCTAAAGCCCTGGGAGAGCAGGAGGCTCCGGGGGAGCAGAGTGAGTTCCTAATCCAGGGTGTGTTGCTCCTTGTACAAGTTCAGGGGTGCGAAGGCCATTCCTCAAGCCCTGGCCCCTGCGTTCCTCTCCCTTTCCCACTGTCTCACCTCCTCTTTCCTCTTCTCTGCCCTAATGTTCTTCCTCTTCTCCATTCTCTTGAGTAAGACCACAGCCGCGAAGAGAGTTGTTAAGATACAAGCACCTTCTTGAATCTTTTAAATTTTCCACTTTCCAGAGTGTCCGGTGGTATTGGGGGAAGAAATTATAAACCAAAGTGAGCATTTCAAAGTCTCCAAAACACTGGATATCAAAGATACTGGGTACTCTGGGATTATAATCCTATGTAATGATCTGAATTTCCTTTGCCTAAGGAATTTATATGATTTCTGTTCAAATACTTCAAAATTATTTCCATTGAATTACTACCCTAACTGTGTAGAAAGCATTTGCCGTCTACATGCCCTGAGCCATATGACAAATCTTTCTTCTCTTTGGATATACGGAAGGACACCAATCCTGAAAGTCTTTTCCATCATCTTCTCCTTTTTCCTTGGGTTTCGTAGAAATTGTGTGACATCATTCATGGAGGTTGTTGGTGTCTAGTTGAGCTGGATGTGAAGAGTTACTTTTTAATTTTCTTTTATTTATATTTTAGCTCATGTACTACTAATTGCCAAGTATGGTCAATGCCCCAGCTCTCTGCGATGTAAGATACTGGATGACTGAAGTATGTAATTCAGACACCCAATTAGTCCATGGTGCCTTTAACTAGGTTTCATTTATGAGGGAGTTACATCATACCTTACCACACTAGACTTTTGTGCATTTCACCAACAGGGAATGCATCTTTATTTCCCCTCTCTGAAAAATCTAGACATACTTTTAAAAACAAAATTAATGTATGGACCAACTCTCTCAAATTCCTTTCTTTAAGCACAAGGACAAGTGCCCAGATGGATTTAGGAAGCTGAAATGGAAGCCAGAAATATCAGGAAGGTAGATCCAGACTACAGTTAACATCCTTTGGTTGGCCTGTGGTTTCTCTACACGAACTGAGGTTACCAGCTTGCCAACTCCAAGCGCAAATTAATTTAGATTACAATTGACATTTAGGTTTGGAGAAGGAGAGAAAAAAATCAGTGGTATGTGAACACTAAAACCATAAATAGTAACAAATGGAAATCCCAAACCTCAAAGGCTTTTGAAGCATGTTGTAAAATCCTACAAAAACATACGCAATAACAAAATAGACAGAATAATCATGGAAGGTTCACATATAAGTCTTAAGCCACAGGGACCACTATTGGATTTTTGTTATTGTTATTCTAATATTTCAGTGTAATTTCTGGCACAGAAAAACACACATGCATGAAAGAAGCAAAGTGAGCTTATTTTATTAGTATAATTATAAGGGAGAGCAAAAAGGACTTGGTGTTTTTCTTAATGAATTCATCTCACTCACCGAATCCCCCCCAAAATCTTCTAGCTTAAAAATGCATTTTCCCTTAAGATCAGGGTTCTGATTTGATGGATATTCTTAAGTTAATCACCCATCTAGGACTTCTTGGACGTTCCTCTGACATTGAGTGCTGTCGCTATAACTTAATGTTATAAAACCTGGAAGGCATATTTATAGCCCGACCCAGATGGACCAAAACAAAGTACAATTATTCCTTCAAAAGTCGACCTTTGCATACAGATTAAAATGGATCTCTTCCAAGATTCAAATGGAGAAATGAACTCAGTGCTCCAATTGTCATGCATTCATGGTAGCCCTTTGGGCTTGGTTTTGGACAGTGCCAATTAGTGGCTGTCTGTGTTAGAAGTTGGAGGCACAGGCTGGTTTTCAGAGTGGCAGCAGGAAGAGTTGTTATGAAGCTAATTACAGCTATCAGAGATGGTGCTATTTTAAACAGGCTGAGAATGAAGTGCCTTTACAGAGGCAAACGAAAATCATCTCCCTGTCGACAGGGAGGCTCCCGAGCAGACAGGCATATGTGTGTGTTGGGTCATTTCTGCGTGGAAACTGGGCCAGCTGATTCCCTTGAAAAATTAAAGGAGGCTTTCATTTTAATTTCCATTGGGAGTTAGGAGGCAGACAGAAATGTTTTATCCTCTTTTCTTCCTTGGATAAATTGAACTACATATAAGTGTGTGTGTATAAAATATTAGTGATATCAAAATTGTATCATATTATTGTAATGTAAATATATATATGTATATGTTAATGTTAAGCATATTGGTACCTTGGTTCATTAATTTAGTTATTTCCACATTCAGGTCACAAATGGAAATAGAGGAGAACAGAATCAAACTTCCCTGTGAGTGCAACACATTCTTATCCAATTAAGTTGGTGACAAAATCCATAGAAAGAATTAAGGTGTCACTTGATGCTGCTCCCTTTTTCTTTTCTTTATTTATGTATTTACTTTTTTGTGGTACTGGGAATCAAATTCAGGCCCTCCTGCTTCCAAGTTAGGTGCGATACCACTTGAGCTAAATTATGGACCCTCTTGTAGTTCTATATTATTATATTTACAGAGTATCTATTGCTTACTTCTCATTTTTTTCCATATCTTTAGCTCCATCTACACTATGATTTTTCTTTTAGTTAAAGATGCTAAATCTTCATTCAGAAAAATAATCTGCCAATATTTACCCAGGAGTATCTGGGGCTCTGATGGGTTAGCCGCTTGGGGCAGCCTAGAGCAATAAAGTTACATATTTCTGGCTCTAGAACTTTCCTCGCTCTAGACACTAACACATATTTCCCCACGAAGCATCACTCCACAGTTCCAAAATAAGTAGCGAGTCTCATTTCTAGAAAACCAGTGATGTTGGCACACAAAGCAAATATTGATCCCAAACATAAACTGGGAGCCTGAGTTGCACAAAGAGCATAATTAGATGGTAATCAGTGGGTTGAGAGCTGTGTGAAATGGTTAAGTTTGTCAATGGCAGTTTCCCATTGGGATGCATAGAAGCACCTTCCACATTGTACAGTTGCTAATTTAACAGTATGCTGATCATATTCTTTACTTTTTTGTACTATCACTTATTAAAACAGATTCATTTCTGTTCTGGTCTGTTCTGTCTGTTGTGTTCTGTCCATTCAGGTGGGGCTCTTGGATTCTTCATTCTAAACTCTACCTTCTTTCCTAGAAAAATCATATATTTGCAAGCTGCAGTGTGCACTGAACCAGATCCTGTTTTTCCTGGTAAGGAAAAGGAGAAAAGAGAGGAAGAAAAAGAGGAGTGGAGTCAGAATGACTTTTGTTGTGGGCTTTGCTTGACCCTCCAACAATTTGGTCTATGGCCGTGCTGAGCCCAGGGATGACTTGAGCATGCGTAGTAGCAGTGCTTTGCTCCATGAATTGTTTATCTACAATTTGGTTTGTGAAAAGAAGCATTTGGCAAAATTTTGTTTTTGTTTGAGAGCACTGCATCAAGTAACAAACACAACCCTGGCCATCTTTTCCTAAATGGGAAAAGAATAAAATTCATGAATAGAGGTATCACAGTAGTCATATCTATCTATATTCACAAATATTTCTTGGATTCTTGCAGGGCTAGAGATTTAGCTCAGTGGATCCAGCACCTGCCTAGCAAGCACAAGGTCCCTGGTTCCATCCTCTGTAAACCACATACAATAATACCAGATGTGGTGATTCATGCCCACCAGCCATCAGTACCACATACCACAGTACCTGGTGTGGTGGCTCACACCTGTAATCCCAGCACTTGGGAGGCAGAGGCAGGAGGATTGCTGAATTTGAGGCTTGCCTGGGCTACATAGTGAGCTCAGGACCAGCTTGAACTACAAAGCGAGACCCTGTCTAAAAAACAAAACAAAACAAAACAACAACAAAACATATCTGCTAAAGTAGTAATGATGAATATGGGAGCATTTTAAACATAACTTGTGGACAAGGAACTGTTACAACTGTGCTTTGTATTATTAATATGCATTTCTATTATCTCTTGTTTTGGTAGAATACAAATTCTGAGTTCTTACTTCAGAGCCTGAAATTCTACAGTTTAAGGAAATCTGCTAGTCTGTGAAACAGGCCTTGAATCCCTAGAGATACTACACATTACATTTCTTAGGCGCATCAGAGGGGTGTTGGGAATCTCAATTTAGGATGAATATTATTTTCATGACGTGTAACAACTACCATGAAAGAAAAAGATTCCATTGGCATTAGTTTCAAGCTTCTCATTGCTTGTGAACTTCTTACATTTTCAATATTTGAACTGAGTTTTTGAACTTTTAACTTTGAGATTAAAATAATTGGAGAGGTAAGAAAGATTTTAATAAATATGTAACTGGCAACATGTAAAAAATTAGACTAAGAGACTAAGTTCTTAAAACATATGCAGGAATCATGTAAAGCAAGTGAAAATGCTAACAAGCAACTATTGAAAGGAGTATTAAAGTGTGAAATTCTAAAGCTGAATGTCAATAAAATTTTAAAACTAAAAAACAAAACAATGGGAGGCAGGAGGTTACCAGTTCAAGGCCAGCCTTAACAAATGAGCAAGATTCTACCTCAAAATAAAAGTAAAAAGGGCTGATGATTTAGCACACGTGGTACCGCGCCAACCTTGGATGCACAAGGGCCCGAGTTCGATCCCCGGTCCTGCCAAAAATTAAAAAAATAAAAGTAAAAAGTCCTTAAGATGTAGCTCAGAAGTCAACTTGCGTAGCATGTGAAAGGCTCTAATATGTAGGAACACAAAAGCAAACACCAAAACAGTAACACACACACACACACACACACACACACACACACACACACACACACACAGAGGAAAAAAGAAATCCAGTTGCTGTAAATGTGCAGAAAGTGTAAGTGGGGCTCCGGTCCTGAGGAGAGAGGTGTCAGGACCACAGGGCTGAACCCCACAGCAGTGACCTCGCTCTGCAGCCTCCTGCGTGACAGTCTTGTTAGTTCAGACGCCAACTAACGCCCGCGGGCTGTGATGAATGGTCCCGGGGGTCATCAGCTATTCATCTGCCCCTGCAACTGTCAGGCGCGTTTCCTGGCCTCAGAGGACCTTCACGCAGACGCTTGTAAATCACGCTATTGGCATTTGCCCTCATTTGGTGTGAGAGAAACTTAGAGAAGCGCCAGATCTTTTCTTTTAGCTTTCAATTGTTTTAATCCTGCCCCCGGGCCTCACTGAGGCCAGAAAGGGCCGGGCCTCCCAGAGTGCCACTCGACTAAGCCACACCCTCTTTTAGCATATGCATGAGTCCAGGAAGCCGGATTTCCAGCCGCAGGGCGGCCACCATTTCACCAGCTGCAGACTCTCCCTTTCTGTTTCTAAAGTCCAAGTTAGTGGGTGTGTTTAGTCATTAAATTTTTTTACAATAGGGAACAGAAAGGAAAACTCAGGATAATTCAAGAGCTCTTCACACCACTTGAGCTAAATACCACCATCTTGCAATGTTAAACTCTAAGGCAGATCATTAAATCTTTCACCTTTGCAATCCGAAATGGCATTGCATCTCAGAATATCTCTTTCCCAAAGGAATTAACTTCAAGGGTTAAGGGGAAAAAAGACAATAAAAATAATATTATTTCCTGGGTTTGCTTGATCTAAATCCAATACATATTTTTATGCCAAGAAGAAAATCTGAGAGTAGGTTAGTGAGTTTAAGAGAAGTTTCTAGTATTCCTGCTAAGAGGTATAATCTGAGTGAGGAGTTTTCAATCCTTTGGCCGCACCCATTTCTGAAATGTGGCCTCTCAGAAACTTTTACCCAGTAACAGTTGACTTATCACAGGAACTTTTTTATGGGTTTGAAAAGTGTTCTATAATGCTTAGTGATCCGAAGTCGAACTTCCCTGATTGCCACTTTATGTAAACTATGTGAAGACTGAACTCTCAATAAATCAAAATCCAATCCCTTTTTATAAGAGGCTGGACGCTTCTATATTTCAACTTGGCCCAAACCAATCACCTTTCTCAACATTCCGCCTCTGCAGTTTCTATTTCGTGGACCTTTCAACCACATCCTGGTTCACTTTGGGAAATCACCCTCCCACTCAGTTAGTTCTTATCTCTATTTTTCACATTTTACAGTATTTCACAGTTTACAAAATTTTGTTCACCTGAAAGATGAACTTCTCCATGCCGCATCAGAGCATTTTGTTTTTCGAATGCAGCAAACTTTCAGTTTTCTTCTTAGTTTCATTTTCCTTCACAACGCTTTGCTGATCAGGTTAATATTTTGTTACTCACTTTACACTCAAGCAACAAGGGACTACGCGAAGAGATAGTTAGCTACGGATTAGTGCAAATTGGGATCCCCAGAAAACAAAGTTTGATTCCTGAGGGAGTGGTCAGGGCTGGGGTCTGGGAAAGACTGCGGGGGAAAGAACGAGAAAAAGGAGTGTATTGTTTGAACTACATTGCTGGAAAACAGGGCATGCATGAGCAAGCCGAAAAGCAGGGTGGAAAGTTCTGGATAAGTACTTGGATATTTGGAAATTAATTTATCAGTGGTTGCAGTGTGAGGAGTCTCATTTCCCAGAAAGGCTTGAGGGCAG
>PVIC010004062.1:0-64978 GCA_004025085.1 Thryonomys swinderianus
AAAAAAAAAAAAAAAAAAAAAAAAAAAGAATCCAATTTTAATTTGATCCATAACTTCCAGTGTAACTTGTGGATAAGTGAAAAAGAGAAAAAAGTTTACTTCCGCACCCTTGCTTTCAAAACCAGCACTGCAATCTGTTGCATATTATATAAAAAAATATCCTTCAACTTGAAAAGTTACCTTAGAGAACAAATATTCTCTAGATTTTACCAGTCCTGTAGAATGTTTTTTCAGGATTGATATGAGAAGGGAAAGGAGCACATCACCTGGGACGGATATTCCTTCTAATTTCTTGTCCATTTTAGATTACAAGCTCCCAGAAGACAGGACTATTGTAATCCTCTGTTCAGTGCCTATTTCGTGTCTCATGACTAACAGCCAATGAATTTGTGCTTTTCATTCAGCTGCAGTTGTTAGAAATGAAACTGGTGTTGCAGAAAGAAAGAAAAGAAAAGTAAGGGTGGCTCCTTACAACAGGTCAGAAACAATTTATTCTGACTTAGTCTGGTTCTACAATCAAGAAAAAAAAACTGTACACTACCCCATGTAAAAGCTATTAAGTTTTAAGCTAGAACTTACCATTATCCCTCCATTTAAAAACTGCCAGATGCATTTTCTGGGTGTGTATATAAATTATACCAACACTGCAAAGAGATTTATGTATGGTATAAAGAAAATGAACATATGTTTCCACCACTATGTCGAGCAAGCTATAGAATAGTTCCCTCTGTAGCTTTTTTTTTAATTTTTTAATTTTTTTTTTTTTGAGACAGGGTCTCACTTCTTAGTTCGGGCTGGCCCTGAGCTCACTATGTAGCCCAGGCAAGCCTGGAACTCCGCAATCCTGTCTCTGCCTCCTGAGTGCTGGGATTACAGGCGTGAGCCACCATGCCCGGCCCCTTTGTAGCTTCTGATCCAAACAACCTCAACTCAGTGCAGACCTTTTGGGGCACCAAGTGTATACCTCTACATAGGCATACGTTCGGCCTCCTCAACTAAACTGTAAGTTCCATAAAGGCAGGTTGTCTTTCTGATTCACCTTGGTTCTCCAAGTGTTTGACACAGTGACTAGCAGACCAGTTGTTCGAGTAAACATCCACTGATCAGATCATCGCTTCTCAAAACAAGGAGCTAAAGTCACACTAAAGATACAGTGAAACTGCTGCCACAGGCTTCTTTGTCTTTTCAAGACCATCTCTGTGGGCTCTCTTTAACTGGGGGATAATCACTAAAGGGAGATTGTAGAAACCACTTCTGCTAGCTTCGGAAGGAGCACACACACAACCCCACCCCATTCTCCTATCTGCCTACATCATAACATCCTTGCTTAAAAAAATTCTTGTTTTCCCTAGTTCCAAATGGACTGTGGCAAATAAGCATTCCACAGATTTACTTGATAAAAATGCATACATGAAATTTCGCTTTATTTGTGCTAATGAAATGAACAGACTAAATTATAAGTTGTCATAATCAAATTTCCATGTGTTGCAGCTATACCACAGTTTGGAATATCTCTAAAGTTATATATCAACATAATAGTTAAAATATATTTGCCAATAATGAAAAGGGTCAATCAGAATTGAAAAAGGAAGGGATAGAGACAGCACTGTTGGTATTTATAGATCTCTAAATGATTGCCAAAGACAACATACAATACTTGGACCTATTCACTGCACAGAAAAATAAGGAAATGCTGATCAGTAGCCAGCAGAGAATGTATTTTATGGACATCCAAAACTACCTATAACCCTCATTTGGAGCCTAGATTTTTATCAGTCTGATCTTCCCTGTTTTTATAGGACCAGGCTCTATATTCTTTTTCGCCCTGTACCAGGTATCAAACTCAAGACCTTGAGCTTGTGAAGCAGGCGTGTTTCCACTGAGCTAAATCTACACCCTTCTATATCCTTTTCAGTGTTTCCAAAAATCAAATCTATTCAGAAAGTATAAAGAGTGTCCCCACTGAGGTTATTCCAAAGAATAACCCCATCCCCTGCTAAGCACTTTTCTAACAGTTGTCACCATGTGGATGTGATTTTTGCACTGGTTTATTTTTGGGTAATTGTATGCATCACTAGGATGTAAGATCCTTGTAAGACTACCTGTACTTACTCAATTGTCATGTTCCCAGCACTAAGAACAGTGCTGGCTTAGGGTGGGTGCTCAATAAATATATCTTAATGACTAAATGTATTAATCAATCAACAATAAATCTTTAATTGGAGAACTGAATAATCACCAAGTTGCAGGTCCCGTCCTGATTTCCTCAAATCTATTAGAGGCCATCACCTGCTTCTGCTCAGATTCAACCCGCTTATGACTGCTGGCCAAGAAAAGCAGTGAACAAAAGTCCCCATTGCCCAAACAACAAATATCTCTTGCAAGAAATTAGGAAATCAGAGTTCCTGTGCTTGAGGTTGTGGTAGGACAAGAAGTGGAGAAGCACAACCACCCCGCGCTGTGTCGCTTTTCTTCTGCACTTAGATCAGAAATACAATGCTCCGGTACTTGTAGTAAATTACTGTTCACCTAAGCTGAATTTACAATGAACCTAAAGAGCATTATTTTACTTACAAACATTTCATGAACCTTGTAAAGAAGATACTTAATCTGTTTATATGGAGATAAACAAAGCTTATTGAACTCTCTTGGTAGATGGCTTCACAAGAGACTGCAAGACCTATGAGCATTAATTCACTTGGCTCTTCAATAATACGCTAATGTGGTCTTCAAAGATGCTTAAGCACCTGTCTTCCTTTCCTATTTTATTTTCTCATATAAGATGCCAACATTTGGAATCATAACTAGTTTTTGAGGCTGTTTATTTCACTCATAAATTTCAGAAAACCTATTTCTTATGTAACCAAAAGCTAATTAATTCTTAATAATTAGACAGTAAAGGTTATACAAGCAAAAGAATATCACAGTGAGCACTGTTCCCTGCACAACTTCAGAGATAGACTGTCATGTAGGAGTGTCCCTGAGGACCAGAGATTAAGCTCAGTGGTTCCAGCACCTGCCTCGCAAGCACAAGGTCCCTGGTTTGATCCCCGGTAACCACATACAATAACACTGGGTGTGGTGACTCACGCCCACCAGCAATCAGTACCACACATCACAGTGGCAGGCATGGTGGCTCACACTTGTAATCCCAGAACTCGGGAGGCAAAAGCAGGAGGACTGGTGAGTTCGAGGCTTGCCTGGGCTACATAGTGAGCTCAGGGCCAGCATGAACTACAAAGCAAGACCCTGTCTCAAGAAAAAAAAAAAGAGTGTTCCCGAGTCAGAAAATGGCTTCCACCTAACGTAATAACACTGCTCATTTCTTCCCATAGCTTTTATTCCTTTCCATGCAAATAAGCTTCAGTTGCCTTAGGAAACCCTTATTTTGCTTCATGCATCATCTGTGACATTGTCAAATTAGTTCATATTAAAAAATGGGAGAAAGACTATGCACAGGCTCCTCATATAGTCTCATGTGCACTCACATTTTAATACAGAATCAATCAGTAAAGGCCATTTAATGGCCCATTTATGCCAGTTTAATTTATGCCAGACTCTGACATTCCACAGCAATACATGAACGGTCTTTCTTTCAAGTCTCCTGACAAATGAACAGAAGCTCTCTGGAGAAGGTGCCCTGTGGTGGGCACATATCAAGTTGGAAATCAGAGAAACAATGAGAAGAAAGACACGGCTGTTGCAAAATGCTATTTACAGATGGTTTCTAGCATACTCACCACCCCAATGAAGAGAGCTGAAAAGGTTCTCAAACTACATAAGGCCTTGAAGTAGCCTCCTTATAGCCACAGCTCCTGGCTGATAAGGCAAGCATGAGCTGTCTGGAAAAATCAACGGAGCTCACTAGATAGTAAGACAAATACAAAGGGGCAGAGCCTTTCTTGGGAAACCAAAATAACAGTCATTTCCGCACCTTAGGGTCAATTTTAAGACCATGGAGAAGGGAGATTTTCCGAGTAGAAAATATTTCCACTCTGAAAGGGGAACAGAAATAATCTGGTAATTTTTGATTTGTGAAAAAGTATTCTCTGTTTTACCTAGGTATAAGATCTCCACTAATGCATAGTTGAGCTCTGAATACTCTGGACAAGACAGAAAGACCAACTAATGCAAAATATCTTAGATGGAAAAAGAAAAAATAACCATCTAATGAAAGAGAAAGACAAGGCAAAAAGCTATAAATATGCATTGAAAGAGATTCAAAGGACTGAGAACTTAAGACAAAAGATATTCAAATCTTCGATGGATAATGGGCTATAATGTTATTAAGAATGTGCATTGCACTTGCCTAGCATGTGTGAGGCTGTTTGATCCTCAACAGAAAAAAAATGTATTAAAGGGATTATGTATTCCTTTAGCTGTGCATTTCCAGCTTATAGCCACAACCCTCCCTTTCTTCAGTTATTTGAACTAAGTTTGAAGTTTCAGGCTGCATTCTTAATCCAGCTACCTCTGTGAGCACACACAGTCTGTTAGCAAGCTCCAGATTTGCCAAAACAGAATTCCTAAGGGATTTCTCTGCCTTTGGTTGATAAAGTTCTTTGAACATAATGAATTACAAGTGGTGGCAATAAACATAGCATCAAGAACTATAAACAGGAAAGTAAGTAAACAAGCAAGAAAATTATTGTTAGTATACAGTTCATTACAAATGAAGGTACCAGATAAGATCCAGTTGACCTGGGTACTACTCCTTCTGCCAGCATTTAGACAAGTTATTGTCATAGGGACTAGCTTTTTTCTCACCTGCACACAGCTATATAAGCCTTTTAAATTGGAGTCCTATTTGAATTCCCTGTGTTATCTTCTCACTTCTTTCCTTAAGCTCCACTCTTCTTCTCTAGCAAGATCCACTGTGACCATAAATGGGGGATACATTTCTTGGAATTTTCAAACCTTCTCAGCTCCTCTTTGTATAGACTCCTCTCAACACAGGAATATTTTAGCTTTTCTCTGAATTTTTAAAAGAGTGCCATCCTAAAATCTGGTTATGGAGCTGATTTTTATACTTACAATATAGCCAACTATCTGAATGATAAAGGCACTAGTAAGGAACAACATAGAATTTTTAAAGAAAGAAAATACAATGGGTAAAAATGAGAATTAACTTGTGGCATATACTGGTACAAATTTCCCAATGTTATATGTGATTCTGAGATGTATATAAATTGTACCAATAAAGAATTCAATTTAAAAAAAATACAATATTTTTAGTATTCTACTTTCTCCAGAATCCACCCACCTGCTTCCCCATCTTTTCCCACAAAGCTCAGTGGGACAGATGTGGGAAGATGTGGGGTAAGTTGAGGCAGGCAAGCTCTGAACTCCAATCTCAGTTCTTAACTGGGCTTCTGAGGTAGCCAACTGGGTACTGAGGAAGCCAACAAAAAAATGACTGAATCTTGAATGGCCTACTAACAACTACCATTCTTGTCAGGTACCTAACTCCTTAGCACACAATACCTGGACCATGTAATTTAGAAACAAACTTTGAATGCCTTCCTTCCTCCTACTGATGTGGTGCTTAGCTCTTTTTGAAGGTTCCCTGTGGCCAAGCTAAAGAAACAGTGAACGTACAGATGTTTGTATGTAAAAAAGAAGTTGACAAGTGCATTTGTACTGCTGAATTGTTGCCCTAGCTGGCAAAGGTTAAAACAATGTTTTAACTTCTTGTGACATTTACAAGGATTATAAAGCTGGCTTTTGCTGGAAAACGTATGTTTAATCTAAGCAGTTCAGATACATTGGATAATGTTTCTACATTCCCACTTTACAAAATTAAACAGAGTGTTGGAAAGGGATTTTGGTCCATGTCTCTGGAAACAGCTAATTGTACCACTTTAGAACTAGAAAGAACTCTAGGGATCATCGACTTCGAACATTGATTTTATTGATGGAGAAAGTGACTTAGAGAGAGGGAGAGTATGTCTAAGTCATATGGCTCACTCACTGAGAGCAGTTACGGCTGTAACCTGAAGTTTCTGACTCCTAATCCAAGGCTTTCCCCCCTAGAATAGGCAAGCCAAACACTTATTAACCTGTAATGTTTGTATTTTTCTTCCAACAGGTAATTTGCCTCGAGTGACAAAAATACTCTCAATAATCAAGTGAAATATCCGTATGAGATTAGCATGTCTACTTAAATTCTACAAGAGGACAGAGAATAAATTTACCAAATTGTAATGTTGAAAAGGAAAAGAAAAGCATGGTACCAAAATTTGACAAGGAAATCTGTCGTGTTATGCTTTGGGAATAGCTAAGGGGAGATGTTCCTAATGATGGAGTGGCCAGAAGCAGCAAAATTAGAATTGGTATTGAGTTCAGGAAAGCATGAAATAGAGGAAACAGAAAGGCCCAAACTGTAATTGAAGTCTGTAGAAAATCAGCAGAAACAGACAGCAAAGTTCAGCTCCCAGATCACTCTTCTGACCACTCTGTGTATCTAGTTTTCACTGTGACATTTATCATTCATAGGATTATGTTGTTCATTTACTTGCATATTTGTCAATTTTTAATGTTCTTTCAACACTCCTTTCCAGACATACACAAGCTCCCTATGAAATGCAGAAATAGGGACACTGTCTTATTGTTTTCCATGCCCAGGATAGGCTTCAAATAGAGTAAGTGCTCAAGAACTACATAGTGGATGAATAGATCTGAGAAAGATAAAATAGATTATAGCTGTTGGAAACAGAATAAAAGCTTGCAAGACTCCAAATTCAAGGTTATTTTTTATTATTCTGACTTCAGGTGAGAATAAAAGCCTGTCTCTACCTCAGTGATGTCGGTAATACATTTAAGACAAAGGAAATAAAAAGATTGGTAATTATATGCATCATTGCTATGAGCAGTTTTGTGGCATGTGAAATTTGAAGAAAGTTCTAGAATAGTGGAAATGGGTGGGAGGACTACCTACATAACCACATATGGAACCCTAGGGCATGCAAGCAGTTCTCTAGGCTTACTAGTACAATGAGGATTTCTTGTGATCAGAAAGTGACCATGAAGGAGGATGAAATTAACAGCTGGGACCAAGAACGCTTATAATTAAGGCTTGCAAATAAAGAGCTGTGCTGAATTTCTAAAGGGAAGGATGAAGCACACCGTGAAGACCAGGAATGGCCCTGAGTAGCTAATTCCCATTCGAAGGGTACAGTGGCCTTCAAACAACCCCTAAGGTAGTAAATGAACTTGAAATGAATATATTTAGTTTCAGGACCATGGGATCATCCTTCTGCAAAAGGAATGCTACTCTACTAAGACCTCAGCCTTGAGTTTATGGTTTCCCTAGAAATAGCTCCTTTACAACTAATTCTCCTAATGCCAAGATTGGTCTGTCCCTTTACTCTAATTAGGTTTTAGGGTTAAGCATAGTCATTCTTTCTCCAGCATAAAACACTAACAAGCGGGCTGGAAATGTAAAACCCCAAAGCAATTCAATATTTACTAAATTTAAAGAAAATAATCAATTACTGATTTGAATTTATGCACAGTCTTTTCCCATATTAGCACTATCCTACTTCCCTTAAGTTCCTCTTTGGTTATTAAGATTGTTAGCCAAGTTATAGTCATTGAACAATTTATCACATGTTGCAGATATATGTAGACAAAACTCATCTCTCAACATACATGCACATTACTGAAGGAAAATGTATTTGGCACTTCAGGACAGAGACCTTCTATGTTCTACATCCATAGTCTCATTCCTCCAGAGAGAACCTGGTGTATTCAGTAAACATTTGCAGAATGAATGAAAGAAAAAAATCCATCCACCTCTTGAAAGAATTATTTACACAGACTCAAAGTCTCGGCCACACCTGGCCCAGCAGTCAAGTATGTGTCTGTGCACGCATATGCCCTCAAAATTCCCACACTCTCATCCTTCAGGTTGAATACATCATCTCTCTCTCTCTGACACATGAATTTCTACAACAAAACACTGAAACATTAACTGTAAGCGTCCCAAGAAAGATGCCTTTAATTAGCATTCCTTCCAATCACGCCAATTCCAACACTTAAAAATTGAATTCAATTTTCATTAGGAAAGCTAATCCCTTCCCCCTAGAAAACATACACTTTTTTAAAATTGCCATTTAAATCTCTAGACCATAACATGAAAAATTTGGTTTACCTGTCATGCTTTCCCTGAAAAGCTTATTTCGAACCACTTTGCTAGTTAGAAGACTTTTGCTTCTGCTCAGCTAATGTCCTTCACTGCTCCCTTATTTTCAAGCCTTAATACTTCTGAAGCTAGATTCCTCCATCTGCATTCCTGGGGTGATGACAAAAGCCAGACAACACTTGCAGCCTCCTAGAATATCCTGCCCTGGATATTCTCAGCAGGCAACTGGAAATTGGAGTTAGCCTGGAGCTCCGGAATGAATTAAGGACTGGCAAGGTCAGATTGGGAAGCATTAGCACAGAGGTTAAAGGTGAGGCTATGTGAGGAGACAAAATTACCCAGGGAGACAACATAGCAAGAGACAAGAAGCAGACCAACGACAGAACCTTGGGAAACAGGGAAGGAGAAGCTGTGTGTGTGCGTGCGTGCGCGCATGTGTGTAAAAGAGATTTCAACAAAGAAAACCCAATGAACACTGAGAACACACCAAGATAAATTACGGACATTTTCAAGTAAGGGATGATGTGCCAAAAGGCCAAGATCTTCAAAGAAGTTCAGAAGACGGAGGCCAAACAAAGAGCCATCGGGTTTTGAAACATGGTGTTCACAAATAAACTGTGAGAAAGAAAGCTGCCTGGTGCCGTTCTCGTGGACTCTATGAGTACAGATGTGCACGGGTGGATATGCAGATACCTCAGCTACCATGAGACTAAATATTAGTACAGAATGAGGCCGGTGCTGGGTGTGCCAAACAATGAGAGTAAGGACCACTACCATTTGTTGTCTCTTTACCATGTGCCAGGGCCGTGCTAAGCTTCTGCTTATGGATGATCTCATTTAATCCTCACAACTCTATGAAGTAGCTACAGTTTACAAGTGAGAAAACTGCCTGAAGCCAACAGAGGTGAAATAAATTACCCAAGGTCATACTGCTAGAAAATGGCAGTGACAGGTTTGGACCCAAAGTCCATCTGAATCTGAAAGCTCATGTTCTCAAGTCACACTAATACTGTACTTCTATGCTGACTGATGCCAATTAAGTAATCTGTGCATGAGGCAGAGGACGCTGATATTAGTTGAGGTCTCATTACCAGGTACTTTGCACAATACATCTCCTTTCGTCTACATACACTGTTAACACTCTGGCTATATTTAGGCAAAATATATGGACATATTTAAAGAATTCTGATTCTTATCTTTGGAAAATAAATTGAAGTCATGTGATTCCAAACAACTATTTATAATTTAAATTATTTAGTACAATAGTTTCCAATGGTTTGAAATAGTTTATTTTTTAAAAAAGTGTGGTATCATTGATTTGGTGGTTTTTATTGAGATTCAAATTACAATCAAACTCATCTAAAATTGAGGGAATTTTGCAGAGTGATCTTAAAGGCCTTTTGTAGTCTTGATTTTTTTGATTCTTGTATGTAGGTTGAACTACTTAAAAGATATGGAATAGGAAGAATGTGAATGCAGCAGAACTGGTCAGCATGTCAGCATCCTTCTATTTATTAAATTTAAGGAGGCCTGTCATTAAAATACTATAAAAACAAGTCTTTGGCTTTTCAAGGCATTGATTAGGAACAAACAAACTTGTAAACTCCATTACAAAATGATACACTGCAGATCCAACCAAATGATTTTTCTTACAATCAGCTGCAGCTCTTCTGTTACTGTTGGCTATTGGAGAAATAGAGAAAGAGAGTGGGGAGGGAGAGAGAGAGAATGACGCAATTTTGCTGTCTATAGAAAAACAAATGAGGCTCTGGTCTGAAGCAATTAGTATCACTGTTAATTGTGAGTGTGTGCAGCAATAATACTAGGCATTTGGGATGGCTTCCACTGATTGTTCCTTTCTTTCTCTGGATTACAAAAATCCATTCAGACAATTGAATAACACCAAGTGCTTATGCAAATTGTTAGTTATGAGGCAGAGATAATCATAATCTTGTACATTTAAGAAACTGCATATACAATGGGGATTACAAAATGAATTGTTGTTTTATTATTTTTCTAGTGATTGAAAAACATGCCAGCATTGCAATAGTCTTCATATACCATTCAGTCCACTACAATTCAAAATATAGTCCCATCAGTATTTACCAAAGCCATTTCTTTCCCATCTTCACCATCTGTATTCCTCTGTTCTTTCTCACTTAGACCAGGTATAAGGTTCTCTGATATTAATTTCTGGTTCTACCTATCAGCACCATGACAAAAAGAAAGAGTTTTCCAGGTTTGTTTTGTTATAGAGCAAAACTGTTACAGAGAGATGGTGCTATCATATACAGCAGTAAATTTTAAAGCAAAAAGAAAACAAAATTCTCCAAGCTTCCCCCATAAAAATAACAATAGGGATGATGGTCCTTATGTTATTGTTCATTCCCTAACGGTCATCTACTCCATTTTATTTCATACACGGGGCAATCAAGGCTCACAGTGATAACAGGCCTTGATCTAAACCAGCCCACTAAATAGTAGAAGAACCTAATATTTCTGCTTCCGAAAAACATCCAATCTGTGATCTTTTAATGTCTTCACACACTGATATCATGTGATTAGGGACCTATAGCTTTTTTTTTTTTTGATACAGGGTCTCGCTTTGTAGTTCAGGCTGGCACTGAGCTCACTATGTAGCCCAGGCAAGCCTCGAACTCAGCAATCCTCCTGTCTCTGCCTCCCGAGTGCTGGGATTACAGGCATGAGCCACCACACCTGGCAGGGACCTATAGCTTTTATCTCAATTATAACCCTGGTCTAAAACACTGAATTTACTCTTTTCAGTCAGCCACTTTATCCATTGAGAACAGGGAACCCCTACTACTCAGAGGTAAGCAAGGCATTTTCAAAGTGCCCACATAGGCCATTTTAATAGGCATCTGTCTGCGGAGGAATGCCAAAGCTAGCCTTTGCTCTCCCTAATCTATTTGGCTGAGAGGCAAAGAAAGGGACACAGGTGGACAGGAAGAGAAAGCAGAGGCACTGGTAAATATTTATGGAGCCAACAAGCCTGTCACTGACCAAATGTAATAGCGGTGATGGCTATGACTTTAAAAAATGATGTGCCGAGCATCTAGGGCACACCATCCTAAATGGCTTGTAACTCTCACCTGCCTCTGTAGCACTGGTGGCAACGTGACACAGCTCACAGCAGTAATGGGCACTTTCCTGGAGCACGCTCAATGCCCCCTCTACCCCCAGAGAGGATCAGTCTCATGCTTGCTTCGATTTGTTCTGCAGCTCATGTCATAAAGATCCCTGACCTGTGGAATCACTCCACCTTGCAAGTCTATGTGTTTTCCCATTTTGGAAGCCTTGATATTTTGAAAGAATGGATTTTCCTTCATGGAAATGCTGATCTGGCTCTTGTGGAACGCTAACCCAGCCTAGGGACAGACAGGCTGCCTCAGGCACTGCAAAGAGCACTTTGGGCGCCTTAACTACACTCTCCCAGACCAAGTCCAGGAAAGAGAAGTCAGTAACTTGCTAGACTTTCTAGGATCATGGTCCTGGACATTCACCCTACTTCTGAAGAAGAGCAGCCTTCACACCTTATACTACAAGCTGTGTTATACTCAAAAAGACCCTTGGCAAGAATCTGTCCATGCCTCCAATAATGTTTTTGTTTTCAAATTAAACTGACAGAAACTACAAAGTAAGCATTTTAGCTTTCTTGGGTTCTGTTAAACTAGAAATACATGGTCACTTACCTTGCAGCATCTAGAATCTGAAAAATCCTCCACCTGTTAAAGGAACAGTAAAACCAATTGCTAGCAAGAGCTTGGCAAGACTTAAAATAATAAAAATTTTCCATTTTGTTTGGATAGTGTGTTTTTCCAGCTCCCCAAACTCTAAGGAAACAGCTCATGGATGGCTTCCCACTTTCCTCCCCATTAGCTTTTCTCAAGTCACGGGGAGATGTTCAATCAAAGGGCTGAAAGGAATGGGGCAGCACTGAGAGTCGGGCCCCGGGAGGGCTACGGGCTGGGGCTGATGGATCTACCACTTGCTCATGCGAATTCGAGTCCCTTTCACAAAGAGCAGTGCCAATCTCAGCAAAAACCCAAAGTCAATAAACCAAAAACGGAATGACTGCAGTAGCACTACAATGGAAATGCCTCACTCAAAGGATGAAAAAGAAGAATTTGCAAGGATTTTTCATAGCACCAGGAGTAAAAGAATCTCAAAGAAAAGGAAAAGAATGGATAGACTTTGCTGAGACTTTTCTAAAAGATGAAAATTCAAAGTACATGCAAAGTGACATATAAAACATCTCCTTAGTCCCTTCCACCCCAACACAAGACACCCATCAAAGAAACAATGTCTTTCCATTCAAAATATTTGCTCACTTCTCTTCAGAATATGGGTTTTAAGAGTCACAAAACACTAAGTCTACTATGTGAATTTCTATTAGTAACAGAGACCCTGAAGTTGTGCAGGGATCAGTTGCTAAATGGACTCAGTTTTCTGTTTTCCATTACACCAGAAGAAAGGATATTGTGCACTAGTTAACACTTTTGTACCAAATGCAGTTTATACACCCGGTGTGTTCTCTTGGGAGAAATATTTCTTTATGTCAACTTTGTCTGCAGGCTTTAGAGGAGAGTTATAAGAGTGTTTGGACAGCACGGCTAACATCGGAGCCTTTGCATCATTTGAGAAGCAACAAGTGAGTCCTTTAGCACTGGTCCCTGGCTGCCTGTCTTCTGCGTTGCCAACACAGCTGAGGGGTATAAGTGCTACGAGAAGCAATAGTGATATGCCCAGCAAGGCCTCACATCAGATCTGTTAACCAAGATACTCCCATGAGCCAACTCACACCCGAGGCTCAGTGTACTGCCATCCACACAAGCCACAAAGAAGAAGTAATCTCAAGTGTACTGCCCTACCGTGCTGGCTTGGACTCCCTACACAGTGAAGAAAAGCCAGGAGTCCTTGCATCATACTCAGCCTAATGAATGAACGATATCACAGATTTGGGCAAAAAATTAAAAAGAAAACTAACAAAATGATGAAAATAAGAAAACAGGACCGGAGATTCAACTCAATGATTCCAGCATCTGCCTGGCAAGCTCAAGGTCCTGAATTTGATCCTTGCTAACCACATACAACAATCCTGGTAACTCACACCCACCAGCAATCAGCACCACACACTACAATGCCAGTTGTGGTGGCTCACGCCTATCATCCCAACACTCAGGAGGCAGAGGCAAGAGGATTGTGAGTTTGAGGCTTGCCTTGGCTACATATTGAACTCAGGGCCAGCCTGAACTACAAAGTGGGACCCTGTCTCAAAAAAAGGAAAAAAAGAAAGCAATTTTGAGAAGAAAACAAAGCCATATATTGACTCACAGCACTAGAAAAGTTCAAGGTCTAGTATGTAGCACTTTCTAAGGCCATCATTTTTATTTCACTATACTAGTGGAGATATACTTCATATTAAGAGTGGTTCAAGTTTAACTTTAATCAGGGTACCATTTTCTCTTGAGACCATTATTGTTTTATTTCTAGATAAACTTCTCAATTGCCTGTTAAAGTTTACCAAGTGACTGCATTGAGAAAACTTTTGTTAGCTCCTTGCCTTACCTGGGAATCCAGACAGCCAGAAGTAGAATATTCAACGTGAAGATATGACAGATGCATCCATCAAAAAGTTGGACAGTCATCAGAAGTGAACCAAAGCCCACGGAGAAGAGATTGAGAAAAAGAGAAGAGTACTGATTAGAAGAAAATCAATTAATTACCAGAACTTATTTTATACATATGTATGTATACACGCACACATACACACACACACACACATACACATATATGTTTTCTTTTTGGATAGGTTCTTAAATGGGAGCCCTTTAAATAGTTCCCTTTAATCATCATATTTCATTAAAAATATTATACATTATATGCTAGGTATTTTTCTAGGTATTGCAGCTACACCAGTGAATAAAACAGACCAAAACTCTAACTGATGAACACTCAGTCCCCCCCACCTCTACCATTTGTCTTTGTGCTCATGCAGGGTCTTAACCTGCCAAGAACCTGGGATGTTGATGATGGCTGTCTATCAGCAGTGACCTCTGTGCCCCACACACTTCCAGATAAAGGCTACATAGATGTTCAGATTTTATGAAAGGTTGTTAAAACCCTGCATCAACATTGCTTTGGTCTGATTGCAAATCTATGGCAGGTAATACACTCTGTGGGAAGCAAATGCCTACCATAGTTCCGGAACTGCCAGCCCTGTCTAATGTTGCTTTCCAACATGTGACATGACTGGTTCACTCACTCTCTCTTCAACTCTCACCACAACAGTTGCTGTGCTTCTCTGAAGATCAAATACAATACAGCCTAGTTGGGGAACCTGGCATTCTGTGAATGAAATTTGATCCATCTAAATGGGAAGTTCAGTGACTCCAAAGTCTTAGGCTAAGCATTCTTCAAACTAGTTTTGAAAAATGCCTGTTAAGACCCTAGGCAAAACAAGCCACTTTTCTTTTATTTCTTTACATGCAAATTATTAAAATGTTTGACTTTGGCCTTATGCTTATGCGAGGGCCTGAGAGGTGCTTTGGAGTCAGGAGATAAGCCCAGGAGTCACAAAGTTTGGGTTCTAGGCCCGGCATTTTCATTTACTCACTGCTTGACCCTACAAAGGTACTTCACTGTTTCAGCTTGGTTTCCTCACCCACAAAATGTGGACATACATGCTTGTACCACCACTAATATCTAACATACTTCACAAATGAGATGACACGAGCACTGCACAGAGTGGAAGCCAACTATAAACAACGTGTACATGCAGGCCACTGAGCCCAAAGCTAGAAGGGTGGCTCTCGAGAAAATGTGCATGTTAGATGAGATCACACATGGAAACCCTGTAGCTCAGTGTAAGGATTAGAGTCCAATGGAATAAATTTTATGCATGATTGTTTATATTGGGGAGAGGTAACAAATAAGAGGATGGTGAGCCGCTCTCAGGCCAGGAACACAGCAGTGCCTCTCCTCCCACTGAGCTGTCTTGCTTCCTTGGGAACACAGGAGCTTGGCAAAGACAGTGCTCAAAGATACCTGCATATCCAAGGCCACTTGGAGAGCAACCACATTTACTGATAACTGGAGGGCTGTACCCCAGCACCTGTGTCCTCCTGCTTGATCGTTCTCATTCTCAACCCATACCAAATCCATGAGAAATCATACATACTCTGTGAGAGGGGGCTCCTCATGGCTGGCCTGAGAAGATGGAACTCAGATCATCCTTTCTAATTTTTACTGTTTGAGTATTGACTTTAATCCCTGGAGCCCCAACCATTAGCACAAGTATGAAACCTTTTGAGTTTCACTGTTCCTTTCACAGTGTCTCCCTCCCCACAAGAGGCTCAATGTTGACAACCAGACCCATCCTCTTGACTTCATTCCCTGGTAGCTGACACAGATTTCAATATGTTCTTGCCTTTGGGCAAAAGCATTTTAAGACTACAGACCTTTCTAGACTTAGAAAAATGACCATCTGTTGGTTCACTCTCTAATCCTATTATCATTAGAGAGGATACATTTTTTATAAGAACTTGTCCCAGTATCTGTTTTCATCACCTACATGACACAATATGTGTCACAGAGCTATTCTAGCCAGGCCTTTGTCTGACACCTTCTGGCTGCTTATTCCCTAATGTCACTGTAAGTGGTGGTGAGACAAACACAGCACAGTGCATGGTAACAAGTCCTGGGTTACAAGTAAAAAGCAGGTCTTCGTGCCAAGTCTGCCACTAACTAGCTGTAGAAACTTGAGCAAACCCTTTCCAAGTGGGAAGATCTCTGTGTCTCTCTCCACAATGAGAGGGTTAGACTGGGTGCTTTCCCAAAGGCTTCTGTTCATCAAAACTTTATCATCTGACCCAGTGGTAAACACTTTCATGTAGTATCACCTGAGGCCTGAGGTTTTTTTTTTTTTTTAGGTTCTTCATTTAAATATTTTTGTTTCTTTTTTACCGGTCTGTTTACCATATGTAATAATTAAATTCATCTTGGGGAATTGGTACATATAACAAAGTGATTAAGTAGCATGAGTTCTTATAAACCAAGACCTAGACAGAAATACTCTGCATTTCTCCAAGATACCTAGGCCAGTAGTGGTCAAGCTATGGCACAAGTGCCACAGTGGGTACACAGAGCCCTCTCGGTCAGTAGTTGAGCCAAGTTGCCACAGAATCTCCCAGCAGCCAAGCACTCGGGCTGAACTGTAATGTTGGCACTTTGCAGTAAGTAAGTGGGTTTGGGGTTGCATTTCTGGCACTCAGCTCCAAAAGGCTCACCCCCACTGTTGTAAGGCAACTTCAGTAGCCTAATTTTCACATGGATTCACGGACACCCTAGGGACTCCCCAGGGAGCTGTCAGAAGACATGCCTGAGCTTCTGGCTAGTGCCAGCCCCAAGGGCACAATAGGCCAATTCAAGAAGGTCAACTGATGACTAAATGTCAGAGCTCTCTGATGCCGTATTTGGTCTAGGCTATAAACCCAGATGAATGACTAGCCTGGGCAAATTGGGCCCTGTACACTGGCAAATTTTTCCATTTTCGTATCTATTGACAGCATGGAATCCTGTCCTACCCCTTGATACTTACTACATCTTATTCGCTTTAGAACTCAAGTGGGTGCTACCAAAAACTGTGGAAAGCTCTCTCTCTACAGCCATCAATCATAAACTCTGAGGGCCAAGAGACATCTTTAGTGATCTTTCAGAGTCTAGAATTATCCAACCTTTCCCCGTCCCTGAGCACTGAGAGCAGGGAGTTACCACAGATCACAGATCAGAGCCAAGACAAGCACCAGTGTGTACTGGTCCCTTTCCTTGACAGCACAATGCAAATTCTGTGTCTAAAAAGGCTGCTTACAAGCAGCAGGCAAATAAGCACCTCCTCCGCCAGACACAATTCCACAGCCACTGAAAACAATGCAAAGAGCAAGGGCTGCAAAAGATTGGAAAAACAAGCATGAAAGACTCTGAGGATTTTAAATTGTCCTTTTCCAGTAGCTGTTAAATTGTAAACATATTTTTCTATGCTTCTCTCTCACATTTTGTTTTCTGCCTAAATGTGCTTTTATGTTAACAATCAGTGATTCTTCTGTTCTCTTCATTTGAGAAATAATGCCTACTACCTGGGCCCCGTACTGCCAAAGAAGCACCCACTACATTTTGGGAACAAAGTGGATCTGATGAGGAGAATTGCTAAACAACCCTTTGAATTAGTGTTTTCTTATCTGTTGGCAAGTCAGTCCGTTCTCAGTTGCAGATGTCTTCTCTAAACTGTTAGTCTGTTGTCTGCAGTCCTCACAACCCACCCCTCTTCCTCTCCTTCCCAACCCTCCCAGCAGCTTTTAGTAAAAAACTCCCATTCCAACATCCTAAGAGTGCCCTCTAGTGCTGATCTAATTTTGAACTGGGAGACCGAGGGATTCTTGTTTTCATGGGAAATGGGTTTGTCTGCAACTTGTCCTTGGCTGTGGTAGGACATATTCTTTCTGAAAGCATTTCTACAACAGTTATTTCACAATGTAGCCTTTCAGAAAGCATTGAAAGGGGTGTTTTGCCATTGAAAAACCAAAGCAAAACAAAACAAAATGGAATGCCATAGAAGAAAATCTGACTTGTCCTGCTTTCTGAACAGCATTCCTACCTAGGAGGCAGTGGCCTGTTAAGAGTTATAAAATAAGTATGCAGACAGAGTCACTCCACCAACTGAAGTGGAAGGTGATTATCACGTGTGCCTCAAACTTCCCCAAATCTGTATTTGTACGATAGGATCCAGCAGTACATTTCCTCAGTTTGGTTACACACATGGTTTTTCCTTTTAAGAAGAGAACTAATTAAGAATCCCTTAAGAGATTTTCTGGGTATAATAAGGCTTTTTTTCTGTTATCATAGAGACTTCAAAAGTTTCACTGGGTCAGCAACACCATGCCTGCCTCACAGGCACAAGGTCCTCAGTTCGATCCCGGGTACTGCAAAAGCTAAAGAATAAAATAAAAGTCTTATCTACAATATAAGTATAAATGTGTGCCGGGGCTACTTTGTCTCGTTTTATTTCCATGTTTCAGACTGTTTGCTCTGAAGGTCCCCAGTGAATGTTATTTCAAACCTGATTGAAATCAGCAAGATTTCCACTGTACCTGTTATAGTCAGCTTCAAAGAGGGCCACTATTTTACTATTTCCCGAATATTTTATGCTAAAATAGACAAAGAATAGCAAGCAGTAACATGAAATATAAGTGCTCCATTCACATTGTAACATATTTAAAACACAGAGAATGAGAAAATTTAGTAAGTGATGGCTTGGATAGTGCTAAAAGAAAGATTGAGATATTCCCAGGAACTGTCCTGTCAAGTCACCAATAGGATCGGACAGTAGGGAAACATGGAATGGCCCATTTTGGGCAATCTGTCAGCTGCTTTCACCAAAGAACTTAGGTCTTTACTGAGGTCTAAGCTCGAGGAGAATCACTGTGTTTTGTCAGAAACTTGCTTCAAGTCATCTCAAGTAGAAAGGGTGAGTGGTGGTCATAGAAGAAGCAATGTGCCACAGAAGAGTGAGCACAGATGTCAGCTTTTACAGGACGGTATTTGAATTTTAGTTCTTCCACTTTTCTTCTATTTCTTCCAATGTGTCACTCTTTTTCCCAACAAAAGTGTGATCTTCAGTAATACTTAACACCGCACATACCAGGTGATTAGAAAACCTGTTGAATTTTTACATACTTAACAATTCTGATGAGAAAAGGAAGATGTTTACAAAGTTCTAAGTGAATAGGATCAAATAAATGAAGCATCTGAAAAACAGATTTTATTATCAAAAATCTGTTTTACTCTGAAAAAGGAGATTGAAAAGGATATCAAAAAATGTAAAGACATCCCTTGTTCCTGGGTAGGAAGAACTAATACTGTCAGAATGGCTATAATCCCACAACTATTGTATAGATTCAGTGCAATACCAATTGAAATCCCAACAATATATTTCATAGAGCTAGAGAAAATAATCAAAAAATTCACCTGGAACCACAAGAGACCTATAATAGCAGAAGCAATTCTAGGCAACAAGGACATGGTTGGGGGTATCATGATTCCCAACTTGAAAATATACTATAAAACCACTGTGATAAAAACGGTATGGTACTGGCAAAGACACAGCCCCAAGGATCAGTGGAACAGACTAGAAGATCCAGAAACAATTCCAGATACACTAAGCCATCTCATCTTCAACAAAGGAGCCAAACACCCTCAATGGAAGAAAGATAGCTTCTTTAACAAATGGTGCTGGAAAAACTCGGTTTCCACCTGCCAAAGATTACAACTAGACCTACATCTTTCACCATGCACTAAATTGAAACTCAAGTGAAATTAAAGAACTAAATATTAAAGCAGAAACACTAAACCTGCTGGAAGTTAGGTTAGGCACAGCTCTTGGGAACATTGGCATAGGGAAAGAATTTATGAGCAAAACCTCAGCAACACAGGAACTAGCAAAAAAAGAATCAACAACTGGGATCTCATCTTATTAAAAAGCTTCTGCACAGCAAGAGAAACCTCTAACACAGGGAAAAGACAATGTATAATCTGGGGAAAAAATTTTACCAGCTGTCCCTCAGAAAAAGGACTACTATCTGGAATATATAAAGAACTTTTAAAAAATCAAACCCCCAAATTTAAAGATCCAATTGAAAAATGGGCATGTGAAATGAACAGACATTTTTCAGCGGAAGAAATAAAAGCAACAGAGAAACATATGAAGAAATGTTCAACATTGCTGGTTATTTGAGAGAGTCAGATAAAAACAACACTGAGATTCCATCTCACCTCACAAAGAATAGCTGCCATCAAGAAATCAACCAAGAACAAATGCTGGTGGTGCTGAGGGGAGAAACGACCCCTTCTTCACTGTTGGTGGGAACATAGACTGGTCTAAGTAGTGTGGTAATCAGTGTGGTGATTCCTCAAAAAACTAGGATTAGAGGTCCCATTTGACCCTGCTATTTTCCCTGCTGGGTACGTACACCAAAGAATTATTAATATCATATCACAGCAACATATGTCCACTCATGTTTATAGTAGCACAGTTTGTAACAGTTAAATCTTAGAAACAGCTCAAATACCCATCAACAGGAGACTGGATGGGCTTTTTTAAAAAAATAAAATGGAGTAATACTCAGCCATAAAGAATGATAAATTAGAGACATTTATGTTTAAATGGATGCACATTGAAGCTATACTCAAAAGTGAAATAAATAGAACAAAGATGTATAAATACTAATTTGTTTCTCTAATTTGAGGAACTAAAGTTAAATGTGTTCCAGAGTGTATGATAGATAGTGTGAAATAGGAAGAAAATGCTCAAAGGGGAAAAGGAAATGGGGGGGTAGGGGAAGGTAAGAAAGGAAAGAAAACATTTAATGATAAAAACAAAAAAATGGAAACAAAGCTTATGTACATGGGGGCAGGGGTTTATAGGGAGGGAAGGGGAATGGGAAAAATGAAAATCAATACGTGTCATGTACAGGTACAAATTCTCAATGTTATTTGTGATTATAATGTACATATAAAATGTACCAATAAAACAATTTTTTAAAAACTGTTTTAAAGCCGGGCGTGGTGGCTCAAGCCTGTAATCCCAGCACTCGGGAGGCAGAGGCAGGAGGATTGCTGAGTTCGAGGCTTGCCTGGGCTACATAGTGAGCTCAGGGCCAGCTTGAACTACAAAGTGAGACACTGTCTCAAAAAAAAAAAACTTTTAAAGACTAAGCAAACACCCTTGTCCACACGTGAGCCTCTGTCAGTGTGACAAATCCACTTTTGTAGGGATTTGTTTGGAAATCCCTGCTAAAATGTACTTCCTGTTTTGGAGGTATAATGTTCCAAATTAAATATATCCTGTTGCCATTGACAGACACACTATTTTGGAAAAATCATGACCAATTCAACAGCTCTATGGGCTTTGGACATCTTTCTATGTGACGATGTAGCACTATTACTAAGGAAAGACTTTGTTCCCACAAGGAAATGGATCTCTTTTTATTGCTGTATTCTTAGTTTTATATCTCACCTGAACTTTCAAAACTAGGTCCACAAATACCCAGTGTTTTTTGTCTCAAGAATATGAAATAGGAGCCAGGTGCCAGAGCACATGCCTATAATCCCAGATATTTAGGGGCCTGAAGTAGGAGGATAGAAATTTCAAGGCCAGCCTGAACAACTTAGTGAGATGCTGTCTAGTAAATAAAGCTGAAGATGTAACTCAGTGTCACAGCACCCTTGGGTTTAATCCCCAAGACTCTCTTTCCTATCAGAAGAATATAAAATGTGGGTTAGGTTGTGAAATCATCTGGAAAAATATACACAGTATCTTTCAGAATTATTGGAAATCATACCCAAATGCCAAATAATAACCATACCATTAGCTAATATTTAGAAGTGTTTATAATATGCCAGAGAGCATATATGAGGTATGACTGGAAAGTATGGTGAATGTTTAATTTTTTTTTTTTGAGACAGGGTTTCACTACTTTGTAGTTCAGGCTGGCCCTGAGCTCACTATGTAGCTCAGGCAAGCCTCAAACTCACCAATCCTCCTGCTTCTGCCTCCCGAGTGCTGGGTTTACAGGCGTGAGCCACCACGCCCGGCACTGTGGCATGTGGTACTGACTCCTGGTAGGTGTGAGACACCATGCCTGGTATTGTTGTATGTGGTTACCGGGAATCGAATGGGACCTTGTGCTTGCTAGGCAGGTGCCGGAACCACCAAGCTAAATCTCCGGCCAATAAATTTAAAGATCTTGTTCAGTTAGAAGACACCTTGCCATTAACCCTCCTCAAGATATTCTCTCTCACTTCAAGCACACATCACATCATTCTTGCCACTTTCTCAAGCAGTTCTGGAAATCCTCTTTCGTAAGTGTCTTTAGTCACGCTGTTGTATCCACTTCCATTTCCTCAACTGATTCAACACATTTACCCCTCAGGACCATTTCAACTTCGGGGAAGAGCCAGAAGTTACAGGTTCAGATCCAGTGGAAAAGATGGATGAGGACACCTTATATTTACACATTTTTGCAAACCAGACTTTCCATTCGATGTCACTTGGCAACAGCATTTCCTGTATTTTTGGTCATTTCTTACAAAGATACAAGGGTGGACTTCTAAGACTGCTTCAGAAGGTGCCAAGAACCATGGGATAAGTGTGTTAGAAGAAACAGGGATTATTCTGAAAGGAATGATGGCAATGTGCCCTTTAATATAATAAATTTCAAAAATTCAAACATTCATTTGTATATTTTTATTATTCGTTGTGCTTTGAAGGAAGTACTTTTTCATCCAGAATGGAAGTCTAAGCTCATTGTATAGATGGCAAAACTAAGGCTCAGAGAAACTAGCACAGTAAGTGGTAGTCTGAATTTAAATCCCAAGTGGTTGAGAGGCAATGCCAAAATTCATTAGCAACTAAGTTGTACTAACTACTGTTCATTTTATCTTCGTGCAACCCTGTCAGATCACATGATCCTGATTACAGAGGAAGCCAGAAGAGTTTGAGAGGGTAACTTGCTCAAGGTCATACAGGTAACAACTGAAGGCTCTGGGCTAAGAAGAATATTCACTACTCCCCATCTCCAACTCTTTGCCTTACTCGTTGTACTCTGTGCCATGCCTCCACAAGGCACTGATGTGGAAAGTGGCCCTGTATAAAATCTCTAGGGCACAGGATGCCCCCTGGAGAGATGGAGGGTCCACCGTAGTTCCTGTACGAGACAGCAGCAGGTTCTGTAATGCTTCCTTGTACGCTTCTCTTCAAGCTCCTCATGGGACGATTTCTCATTTTGAATTCTACGGTACACTTTGAGACCATGAGTGCCAACTACTTGAATACACAAGGAAGAGAGGTAGTAACTCATTTGAAGATGAAAACCTGGTGTAAATCTTCACCACAGCTCTGCTGTTCCCTTAGGACATAAATCAGGTGGTTGTGGGTGGGCCAGGGTCCCGCAGGGAAAAAGAAGTCGGCAGGCAGATCACAGCTCTCTTTCTGCAACAGAGAGGGTGGGGCTGTTTCTTGCTACTTTATACTTATATGTTTTACCTTAGTTTTAAAACCTATCAAAATTAAAAGGTACCCTTATAGACCATCAAGCACAAGCTCTGCATTTATAGTTCCTGACAGAAACAGAGAACTTGGACCAGGGTCACACAGCTTATTACAGGGCCCAAACTATCTCTAGATCTCATGACTTCTAGTTCAGAAGTCTTAAAAGCACTAGGGTCCTTGCTAAGGAAGTGGACATGGCAGTCTAATCTAGTGGGATGGAAGCAAAAAGGTGAGGCAAGAGTCATCAGCAGAGACCCAGGCATGTGAACTGTGCCTTGTCTTGGAAGAATAACCCAGTACTCTTTTCTGTCTCCTTTAACAGACAAGGAAACCCAGCCTCAGAGAGATGAGGCACCTTGCCCAAAGCCAAGCAGCTAATATATAGAGAATGGGCTTGCAGGCTGGCCTGGCTGCAAAGGCAGTGGGGTTTTCATACCAGCAGTATGGGGGCCCTAATGACTCTGTAGCCTCCTCCAAACAGAAAGGAGGCCCCTCTAAGTTGTAAGTGAGTTTTAACATGTCTGGTTTTGCACAGTTGTTGTGATAATGGGGTTAGACTTCATCTGCAAGTCTAGATCCAACAAAGCATTGGCTAGTACCTGTTCTTCAGAATTTCAAGAACACTTTCAAACTGCTCTTGGCCTTGGGACCCATGAAAGACAGGGCACCATCGTGCAGAGCCTACGGATTCCCACACAACTGCAGAGGGGTTTCTAGTTCCCTCACAGGGACTGGCGCTCCTCCTCCAGCTGTGGAAGCTGCCCGCCTAGGAAATTCAGACGTACTCATCCCAGCACCTGGACCAGGAGGATCTTCACACCTAACGGCAGCTGACACTCCTGGCCAGCATCAGTCAGGGCCTCAGCCCCATCAAGGCAGTCCCAGAGCAGCACATCATGTCTCTGCCCTCGGGAACGCTGGTGACCACTGAGGTCGTGGAAGCAGTCCCCAGGACTAGGAGGGGAAAGCAGAGGCTCTTCTGTGAACTGCACCAGCAGCAGTCATTAGGCTGCTTGCTCATTCTCCATCAAAACGGGGTGCTGTGTGTGTACTGCCATTGGGGAAGAAGTCACCAGAAGCCGGCTTTGTGTTAACCGAATCCTGCTCTCCCACCAACGTATCTTCCAATCAGTCTCCAGTATCCACCATTGGCAGTTGTCCTTCATACCGTGACTTTCGGCTCCTCTGCCCCACCCCCTTATCAGGGGTAACGAACTGGAAATCCAGAGGAGCTGGCCCTACAGGAGAAGTCCAATTTAAAGAGGATTTCCCTAAAGGAGCCTTCTGAGCATACGCGTTCACAATTATTTTACAGTTTAGATGGCACATCTAAAACACGGGCACATCTCTCTTTGAATCAAATTGGTTTTTTTCCACTTGTGGTACGGGGGGGGTTGAACTCAGTGCCTTCACACTGAGCTAGGATCACCGACCCTTTTGTATTTTGAGACAAAGCTTGGCTAAGTCACTAAGCTCTCCACGTGGGGCTCAAAGCTGTTATCAATCCTCCTGCTTTAGTCTCCCAGTGTGCTGGTTTTATAACTGTACCTCCACACCTCCAGTTAAATTGCGTTCTCTTCTGATGTCTAAATTTTAAACAGCTTTATTAAGGTCTAATTCACATGCTGTGCAACTCACTTCTTCAAAGTGTAGGTTTTTCATTATTTACAGATATGTGCAACAATCATCACAGTTCATTTAAGAAAATTTTCATTACTTCATAAAAAAAAATCATACACTTTTGCTCTCACTCCCCTATCTCCTGTTCCTCCCGCCCCCCCATCACCATTAATCTGTTCTCAGTCAGTAAAAACTTTTTCCTATTCTTCAGATTTCAAATAAATTGAACCACATAGTAGTCTTTCGTGACTTTCTTATGAAGCATAATTTTTCCTCCTCTCTGGTACCGGGGATTAAACTAAGGACTTTGTGTTTTTGAGGCTGGCACAGCGCCACAGAGCTAAATCCCCTGCCCCTATGTCTAATGTGTTTAAGGCTCATCCTTTAGAGCATATATCAGTCTTTCATTCCTTTTCATGGCCCAGATAGTGTTCCACTGTAGAGATACTCATGAGGTTTAAAAGTCCATCCAAACTATCTCGTCTCTACTCACTAGTCAGGTTCACAGATCCATCCTAAGCACCTGCTGCTCATATTACCAGCACTATGGGGGGGGCACAGAGCTGAAGAAATTCACTCAAGCATTCAATAAATGTCCTGCGATGTCTCCTACATGCCAAGAACGGTGCCTAGGTACTTAGACCTGAAGGGCCCTTGCCCGCTAGGTGCTCACAGTGAGAGCGGCAGTATGGAAAACTAGTGAAAGTACCTACAAATTGTGCTAAGCCCATTTGCTGTTCTGAGGAGTTCATAGCCCAGAACTGGGCTCCTGATTCCACAAACACTTGAAAGAGAAGCTAGCTCAAGAGAGGGCGGCCAGGCAAGGATTCAGGTGTTTCTGTTTTGCCTGTTTTAATTAGGTCAAATTCATGTCACATAAAAAGAAACCTTTTAAAACATACAATTCCATGGAAATTGAAACTGTCACCGGTTGCTCAGCTCCACTTATCTGTAGTTCCCAAACATTTTTATCATCCCAAAAGAAATATCTGCCCATTAGGCAGTCATTCCCTCTTCCCGCCTCCTCTCAGCACCTGGAAACCACAAATCGGACTTCTGTCTCTATGGGTTTGCCTGTTCTAGGTTATTCATATACATGGAATCATACAATATATGCCCTTTTTAGTCTGGCTTCTTTCTTGCAGCACAAAGTTTATGAGGTTTACCTATGTTGCAGCATGGATCTGAACTTCAGTCTTGTTTGTGACCGAATAATACTCTATTGAATGAATACTCAGTATTTTATTTAACCTTTCATCAACAGATAAGCATTTGGCTTGCCATCTGCCTTGTTCCCACATTTTCACTATCGTGATTAATGTTACTACAAAGGTTCATTTACATATATTTGTGTGGACACGTGTTTTCATTTCTTTTAGGTATATAGGTGAGAGTGGAATTGCAGGAACATATGGTAATGTGATGTTTAATTTTTGAGAAAGTGTCAGTGTTTTCCACATATCCTATATGACTATGACTTTATATTTCAAAGGGTTCCAGGTTATCCCAGGGATTCAATCTTATTTTAACTCCCAGAAAGAGCCCCATTAAACAGTTCATTGGGACACCCAACTAGTCTAAATGACCATGATGTTGGCCATTTACATCTGCGCCTCTGAGTTAGTGCTTCAGTCAACAGGAGAAACAAAGCAAATGAGGAGAGGGGAGGGCTGGAAGGATCCCTCCCCTACAGCTCTGTTCATCTCTGTGCTCAGATGAAAGGCAAAGTCAGCAGGTCCACCGGGTTGCTGTTCAACTCTCCCCTTACACCGATGGGATTCAGAGTGTCAGGCTGAGTGGAAGACTTGGAAAAGAACACATTTGGCTGTAAGAGTCAAGCCTGGCAAAAACCCAGGAGGTTTCTGTATGAAAGAAGTAACAGGAAATCAGTCATGACTCTGGCAAAGAGAGAAAGAATAGCACAGCCTGCTTATCACATAAGAAATTAGAAGAAGCTTCAGTGGGTTGTGAAAGCACTTAGATTTCATGGTGTTCACCACTGGCTCCTGTCTCATGGAAAAAAGGTCTCCCATAAATTTATGAAATAAATAATAGTGATGAATACCTGGCTCTAAAGATGACAACACACAAGTATATCACTGAAACATGCCCTCATGGCCTGTCTTCCTCCTTCAGTGATCGGACAGCTCAACAAGTATTGAATCCACTCCTCCTCTGGCCTATATCACTGCCTAGGCAGATCAGTCCCATTCCAGAGTAGTATTAAATCGTTCAAGCCATTTAATGTCATGTTCATGTGCTGAGACTATCACTGTCAGGATGACACACCATGCACCACGCAGGAAGAGCTGGGCACAGTCCCAAAGCCTAAGAGTTGGCATCATTAGGGGAGAGGAAGCTCAGCATCTCAGTGACTGCTCAGCTGCCAAATCCTTGGATCTTCAGTAACCGAAGATTTAGATGGGCGGATTTCAAAGTTTTTTTCAGAAGCAGATAATTTTTACAAACAAAATCTTCTTGTAGCTCCATTATATAAAACATAGCGGGTCTCAAAAAAAAAAAAAAGACATCCTGAGGCTAAAAACTTGAGAATTGCTGGTACAGAATGTGATGCGAACCGGAGCCGCCAGACCCTGAGGCTCTGTGCTGAGTCAGAGGGTCTCCTCGGAACCCACAGGGGCCAAGTTAGAGCATCACCGGTCGAGTGCAGCGCCCTCATTTCAGACACTGAAAACCTCGGGGAAGGCAAGCTTTATGGCTTTGCAGATCAAGAACGGCAGGCCTCTCTTCCCTCACATAGGTCTGCTGGGAAAATAACAGCAGTCTTAAGCACTCGTGTAACTTTTCCTCTGCTCAGCACCCTGCTCGGGGCTGTACCCTACACATTCCAGCTCAGGCCCTGCCCGGTGTCACTTCGTTTCACTGTGCAAGGACGTTTACACTGTCATGCGCTCTGTCTGATAAATGGCTGAGAGGAGCCATAGTGGTTCTTACGCCTGCTTCGCAGGTGCAAGGTCACAAATTCGAATCCTGGTACCAAACCCCCCCCCCAGACAAAAAATATATTCAAAAAAATTAAAGTGGCTGAGAAAAGCTCCAGCTGTCTTTTCTCCTCCACCATATTTACCTCAAGCCAGCCCTGATCTTCTCAGGATAAAGAATTCAACCTGGCACAGGCTTTTTCGCACATCTTGAAAAGCAGCATGCAAATAATCAGAGATGGGGTTTTTGAAAAGCCAGGAATCAATTAATTTAATCAGGTTCCTGTATAGTTCAAGAAAAGCCCCCATGGGCAACAAGTTAAGAGCGTGAGTTGGCAGCTGGTCACGTAGTGACTCCACACAGTGGGCCACTGCGCCCCTGCCCAATAGGTACCTCCCACCCTGTGAACCACTAGACGGAGCCAGGTGAATACTCCATCCATGCACCGCCACTGGGCAGGGTCCTCACTCATCTCCCAGAGTAGTGGAGCCGAGGTGGACTGTGGAGACCAGCTAGTCAGGATGCTGGGCTAGAAGCACACAGCCCAGCAGTGACCTAGGAAGGGAATGGAAACAGCCCGCCAGAGCCCTGGCCCAGGGAAAGTCACCTTAGTTCATTAAGGGTGGAGTACGCGTGTGTTCATGCGTGTGTGTGTGTGTGTGGCCGTGCAGAGTATTAGCGAGGATCTAAGAAGAACCCGACCCCTTCACTTTGCAGGTGACGAAATGGACAGGCAGGATTTCCCTCAGGAAACACAGAGTTCACGAAACAGCTGGTGGCCAGCTTGCTGGTATATCCCTGGCACCCTAGTGCTCCAGGACGTCCGTTCAGGCAGGAGAATCACGAGTTCGAGCCTAGACTGGGCAACACAGTGAGAGCCTGTCTCAAAATAAAAACTGAACTAGGGATGTATCTCAATGCAAAGATCCTGGGTCAAATCTCCAGCACCAACACCCTAAAAAAAGGGTATACCGAGAAAAACAGAAACAACTGGGAGACGAATCCAGACACCCTTTCTGACCCTTAGTTCAGTTCTCTTTCCACAATATCAAACTGTGCTTGGCTGAGAGAAAGCTAGTACATACTCGTATGTGCATGTGGTTGAATAAGGAAGGTTACGGGATATTAAGAAAGACTGAAACATTTTAATCTAGATTAAATCTTTCATGAAAAGAAAAAATTGGTTGTCTATATAAACTTAATGACTATAATAAAATCTTGAGTTACAGGTAGCCTTTCTAATATAGTCACTAATTTTACTATACACGAGTCCTAAAGTAAACAGAGAAAAGTACAAAGCGCGTAACACTAGCTCTCAACAAAGCCCTTTGTAATATGATTCGACCCTTATATCACTTTTTAAATATATGAAATATCATTTTAAAAGTTTACTAACATAAATGTGTAGTACGTAATGTTTACATTCCTTGTAGGGAGGTGGTGCATGTTCATAGCACATCTTCATTCCTTTCATCATTCTGTTTCCCTTCATTTTTCCTTGATATGTGCTTTTTATTTTATACTGTCCCCTTTCTTTCTAACTGGGTCAATTGGTTGGTCTCTTAATTGGCAGATGAGGAACCAGAGAGCCAGAGTGGGGAAAGGGATTGCTTTGGGTTAGAGATAACTCCCCAAACTCTGTACTTTCTTGCTACTGTTCTCCCACTAAATTTTGACCCCTTGGTCATGTTTCTTTTAAATTGAATTCTTTATTGGTACATTTTATATACAGCTCACAATCACACACAACACTGGGGAATCTGTACCAGTGTATGACACAAGTCAATTCTCATTTTGACCCACATCCGTACCCACCCACAATCCCCCACCCCTTATATATATGCTCTTATATTTTCTTTCAGAATCATATTTATTCTTTCCCCTTATTATGTTCTCACATCAAATTCCCTTTGGATATTTCCTATTTTACAAAAACTATCATACATTCTAGAACTCATTTATATCTACAGGTTCTCATACCAAAGAAAAGACCTGGTATTTGCCTATCTGTGATCTATTTATTTCACTTATTAATGTGTCTTCCAGGTGTATCCATTTGCACATAAATGAATGAATTTTGTCATTCCATTTTATTAAAAAGAAAAAAACCATCTTCTTTATCCAGTCTCCAGTTGATGGGCATTTGGGTTGTTTCCAAGATTGGGCTATCATGAACTGAGCTGCTATGAACAAGGGTGTACATATATCTTTCCAATGTGATTTTTAAAATTCCTTTGGGTATATTCCTAGCAGGGGAATAGCAGGGTTGAATGGGACTTCTAGTCCTAGTTTTCTGAGGAATCTCCACGCAGATCTCCACAATGGTTACACAAATCTACAATCCCACCAGCAGTGGAGAAGGGTTCCATTCTCCCCACAGCCTGGCCAACATTTATTGTTGGTTGATTTTGTGATAGTGGCCATTCTTTGTGGAGTGAGATGAAATCTCAGTGTTGTTTTCATCTGCATCTCTCGAATGACCAGTGAAGTTGAACATTTCTTCCTATGCTTCTTGGCTGCTTTGCCCTTAGTCATATTTTGAGAGAAATATATCACTACAGATACCATTTCATTATTATTCCTCATAGAGAAAGGGAAGCCTTGTCAGCAGCCTGCACAGCACTGGATCTATAAGCCTGCCCTAGGAACTGCCTGCTCTAACTGCTTACTTCCAGTCTAAGTTCGTATTTCACAGCCTCCTTGCAAATATCAGCGAAGCTGGCAATGCTAATGCAGACAAATGATGGCAAAACTAAAGGGTAGTGTTGCAATGAAATCAATTATTTGCATAGGTGGGACTTCGCTTTTAATTTTACTATTTTAGGTTATAAATAGTTTTCTGGCCTTTATGTATAATTAAATATAGATGTTCTTAGAGCTTAATGTCAGTTTAAATTTCAGCCCCTGGGAAGTAATTTGTTTGTGTGTTCAATGAACAAAGTATTTGTTACCGATTTCAAAGACCCAGGCTCACGCACCATGAATCAAGGTTGCCTTTATCAAAGCTAAAAAGGTCAAACAAAGTAGACTTATAAGTCCAGTTTTTCCATATTCTGAAGGAGGAGAAAAATCAAGCTTTTGGTTCTCTCTCTTAAGTACACAGATGCTTTATCTTCTTTCAGTATGGGTAGGATAATACAAATGGCTCACTCTCCTGTGCCCCTCCACCTAAAGGCCAGCTAAATGGTGCTCATTATATCATTTTGGAGCAAATCCCTGGAAGATGTTCAATAGTTTCCTCTTCTTTGTAGGCCTCAGTTTCCTTATATTGCATATGAAAATATACCTTAAGTTATTTCACCTATGACAGAATAAGGTAACTAAATAGAGGGGGGGGAGGGAAAGGGAGAGGGGGAGAGAGAGAGAGAGAGAGAGAGAGAGAGAGAGAGAGAGAGAGAGAGAGAGAGAGAAGGGTTATCCTTAAAAGTGATTTTAAATGACACTAATTTGTTTTGGAAAGCAGTTATAAGGTTTGTAGCCATTTAAACTAAGCAATTCTCAGGGATATTTGAACCATGGATTCCAGGCAACCTTCTCCCTCTGCCTTTCCTTGTTGTCTTTACTACTTTCATAAAGTTGTCTATTGTCCCAGTCCCTTCCTTAATGGCTCCAAGGTCATTCCTATAGACATCCTTGGAATTTCAGAAATCTCTTCTTCTCATGTATTTTCTAAATCTTTTAGGGTTCCCCCATTAAATCTACATACATGCTATGGCTCATAAGGGGGAAACTGCTCATTGGCAACAGATAACCAGGATATATTGTTAAGTGAGAATAAGAACAGATTATTAAATAAGATACATAACATGATCCTATTCCTTCCAACCCCACAAATAAAGAAGTTAGCCACTCTTTCTGACAAGGAACAAGTCTAGACTAATTCAAAGTCTCCTTCATTCACCCCTTACACTTCACAAAGTTACCTTTGTGAATCTTGAAAGTTACCTCATGAGTATTTCCTATTAAGTTATAGATTTTATCTTTGCTCTAATCTGAGGTATTAATATTTACAGAAATTCTCTTTTTTAAAAGATGGCGAAACTCTGGTGCAATTTAAATTTCTTAAATAGTAACAATAAGGCTCAGAGCAAGACAAGACTTGAGAGGTTAGAAAAGTTCCACACTAATTAAAAACTAGATAGGATTTTAACAATAGGTAGAGGAACATGCAGAAGTAGTTCAGCAGTGCATCTAGAACTAAGGCCATGTGGTAGATTCTAGGTAATAATAGTGCTCTGTGGTGTTTTCTCATTTAACTTGAAAAATCATACCTTAAAATAAGGTATTATTATCTTAATTTAACAGATGAGAGAGTGATTGAGCTACTTCTCAAGATCAAAGTCAAACATAGCCTTGAACCAGTTATTAGTTTCTATAGCTTATGGAATTTATGCTTCGGGATAGTATTGTTCTACAACAATTATTACACTATTATTACCTAGAATCTACTTATGAGGTAAGTAAGCTAGTTAGACATCTTGTCAGCAGTTAGATAGGGCTGGCCCTCAGAAAACCAATATGGAGGACAGTCAAGAAACCAATACAGAAGACAGCCAAGGAGCCAACATGGAGGCCAACATTACAAAAGGAGAGAAACTACCACACCCATGCTGGATGAATAGCAGTGATTGATATTGTAAGGTGGTATCACACCATTTAGCATAATTTTAGTGAAGCCAAGAGAACACAGAACATAAAAGTGAGAGAGGAAGTAAGGTGGTTATAGGTAGTTGAAACTGCCTGAAAGCCATTGGCCCTACTTGCAAACCCTGAAGCCCATTTCCCTCTCGGAAGGGAGGGGTTTATAATATAAAGATAAATCTCCTCTTTTCTTGAAATGTCCCAAATATTCTTCCACTGGACTGAATGGCACTGGACTGTCTAGTTTTAATCACCATACCCTTACATGCTCTCTCTTTATAAGCAAAGGAAGCAGCTTCCTGGAAAGCAGATGGGCAGGAGCAAAAGCAGCTGAAAGCCAAAGCCCAACTTCTGTAAAAGACTGTGCTATGTTGACCCTTACATGCGAGACTATGTAAGAATGGACACCTTCCATCACTAGCTACATCATCTCCAGACAAGGAAGAAAAGGAAAGTGTCCAAAAGACTTAAGAAGATACAATGTTTGAACAGAGATTTTACGATGGAGCATGTCTTTTCACATGAGACAAGAGAGAGGAGCGGTGGCTGGTTGTGTGTGTGAGAACAGACCTAGGGAAAGAAGAGAATAACAAAATCTAAATAAATTTTAATGGTAGTTTCGTTATCATTTCAATTGGGGAAGCTAAATTTTACTGTCGTCTGGATTTTTCAAAAATACTGTAAACATAAGAGAAAAAATGAGATTTTGTCAATGTCCTGAATCAGTTGTCAGTTGAACCACTCCTCACTCACAGCTGTCACTGGTGCTCCCGCTTCCCAGGAAGGAGGCTGTGTACATGACCAGAATGGTATCATTATACTGAAGGCAGCAGAAGTTAAAGCTGGGTAGGATGTGGGCTCCACAGGCAAGAGACATTTTTATAGAACCTCTTGGGCAAGAGGTCAAGGACCACGAAGGTCCCAACAAGTGTTGAAGATTTATGAAGACCAGAGTTCCAAGCTCTTTCGACCATTAGCAACAGAGCAGGGTGCAGGAGTCTGGGGCTGTGGCCACACTCTAGCCCTGGAGGGCCATCTGCCATACTAAATTCAGCCTAAACACCAATCTGATGACCTTTCTGATACAATCATCCAATTGTGTCTTTCACTTATTTCACCAAATCTCTTAGGTCAATTAAGAAAAGAGTCAAAGTAGCCAAAGAGATAAGCACAGTGGTTTGGTATTTCTCTTGCTTCCACAGGGTGAGTGTGAAGTTCAAAAGGCAGGGCTGGAAAGTGCCAGCTACACCAGCTGGGAGATTAAACATGGCAGGGCTGGGGAAACCCTCTTGCAGAGTTCAGAACTCCAGTTCCTGGAAGTAGGTACGTCTCCACCAGGCAAGAGGCCAGCAAGCTGATCAGGACCTCACTACAGGCACCTGCAGCCAGGGCCATAATATGGCTCTCAAACCCATGGAGCTACCTCTGTACTCTGCCAATCCTTGCATCTCACCAGAGCAAGGTGCTGACCGAACCTGACCTGGTCTGGCGGGGCTCACGGGGATTCATCTCCCTCTTGGAACTCCCAGTGCACACCGAAGAATGAATCCACTTTGTCTTTGGTGGCTTGGTCTTCTCTTTTAGTGTGTGTGTCTCCTACCTCTTCTGCAAGGGCAAAAACCCTATTGCATTGTCCTTATCCTCTGTCACATGCCTTGGAGTGTGCACAAGGGTACCCACAAAGGACCTCATCTTGGCATGCTTCACCTACTGCATACATAAGGCCAAAGGAAGTTGCCTTGCTGCTTGTTGCTTGTTCCTGATGTTGTCAAATCCAAATGGGTCTCGGACTAGACCTTGCAGTGGAAGTCAGCGTACAAATGCTTTCCCAAGACAGGAAGCAGAGCTCAGTGGGGAAAAAAATGGAACAAGAGTGCTGACAGCTCTAAGGAAACCTCTGCATTTTGATATCAATAGTTAATCTACTGTGTCACATCTCTTAGAAAACTCAATGAAATGCAATAACTGCTATGACATTGAAAAACATTGCAAAAACGATTTTGTAGGCCAAATAACTATCGTATACTGGCTATTTTATGCCTTATTGAACAACCAGCAGTTTATGAAAACAACATTTCATAAATACAGTCATAGATTCCCTGGTGGAGGCCACCAGGATTTGGAGCGAGGGGGAATCATCAGATCGCTCAGTCTCTCCTGGGTGCTTTCCACATGTGCCATACCCTGGGCCTCAGCTAGCATATAGCAAGCACATCCTCTGGGAACCAAAAGACTGCAAATGAGGTGCCATGGGGAGGGCTCAATGTGCAGAAGGTGCCTGTTAGAAGGCCAGCGAAAGCTCAGTCTGCAGGAGACCATGGGGTGAAACTACACACCAGCTATGGGAACAGGGTGGGGTAAGCCTCAGACTGGGAGTCAGAGAACCTGGATAGCAGTCCTGTTTTGTTTTGTTTTGCTTTGTTTTATTTTGTTTTGCTTTGTTTTGTTTTGCCGTACCGGGGATCGAATTCAGGCCCTTGTACATCCAAGGTTGGCTCTGTACCACTTGAGCTCAATCCCCAGCCCTGGCAGCCCTGTTTTTGACTCACCTACAAAAACAATGATTTCTCTATTGTGAGTCATTTCCAGCTCCAGATTGTCATCTGGGAAATGTGGCTAAATGTATGTGCCTTCCCAGGGTGATGAGGGCAAAAGGTGCTGTTAGAAAGAAGGTCATACACTATAAATTATTAGATGAGTGCAAAGTGTGAGTTTATCGTTATGGTTATAATTCTGAAGAAGTAGTCACCAGAGGCAGTGCGCTCCTGAAATACAGTATTTCTGGAGCAGCTGCCTGAATGTGTGGGCTGGAAAGTCATTGAGAAGATTTTGGTGGCATTGGTAGGGTTGACACTACACATACTTCAAGGTCTTCTTAAGCTCTACCTCCTTGAGTCAAGAATACAGTTTCTCACTTTAATTTTCTTAGTGGTGGTAATTCATTTTAGTTGTCAATCTTCAGTCTTCTAAAAAGTCCCTTCTAGGATTTTCTGATTATAAAATTAAGGGCTCGGCATATGACTAACTCAGTGGCAGTGTTTGCCTAGTATATGTGAGGCCTTGAGTTTGATCAGGAGGATTATAAAAATATTTTAATGAAATGAAGACATTCCTCATAGAAAAACAGAATAAATGAAAGTGTGAAGAAGAAAAAATCGCCATTAATTTTTCCTCTTAGAGACCATCACTCTTTATGTGGTTTTGAAATTCAGTCACTTTCTATGCCTTTTCTACTTTCAAATTTGAGATATTTTACAAACTAGAGATAGGATTAGTTTTGTACACTGAGATGATTTTATATTATATCATAATTATTTTCCTATAATCTTATGTCCTTAAATATTTCCTAAGAACCAGACCTTGAATGAACAGCTAAGTAATATTCTAGTCCAAAATAATACATTAATTTGGAGAAGTTTTTTTAGATACAGAGTCTTGCAGTTTTATTCTACTATAAGCAATGGTTTAGAAAAGATCTGTATACACCAATATCTGTATCTGATTATCTCTTTCCATGAAATTTCCATTGGCAAAGCCATCGGGTCAAAGCATAAAAATATTTTTAATTCTCTTGATCATATTACTAACATGATCTCCAGCAGGGCTGAATGACTTATGAGCCCTGCCAACAGTGTATAAAAATATCTCTGTAACTAACTCTTTTGTAACCCTGGGAAATTTCATTTTAACATTTCTCAACCAATTTTATATGTTAAAATAATTTCTTTTGTTAGTTTTAATTTACAGTTCATTGATTACTAGTAAAGTTGATTTTTTGCCTTTTGTTTATTAGCTATTTGTGCCTAATCCGCTATGAATTGTCCTTTGTATTAGGCCCTTTAGGACCTACAATTCACACTGCTCTGCAGATGTAATCAGTTCTGAACCATCAATACCAAAGAGGGAGAGGGGGTGCTCTGAATGAACCACCCCATCAGAAGCTCCCCGAGCTTCTCTCCCAGCAAACCACTCACAATAGTGAGGGGTGGGGGTGAAAGGGAAGGAGGGACTGAAATCCAGCAGTGATTTGTATTTCCCTGTCTTTACTTCTCCTGTTCTCCTTCTTGTATAAGAGCTAATGAGCAGCAAAGCTGACAAAAGACTAAGAAAAAAGAGAAGAAAGGGTATGGTTAATCTCTTAACTAGGATTGAGGAATAGATGGGGTTTGCCTTTAGAAAGACAAAAAAAAAAAAAAAAATCCAAGACTCTCCCCTAAGCCATGCAGTTCCCCATGTACGCCACTGGATGGCAATCCTCCATTGTTTAGGCAAAAAGCTAGCATCTTCCAAGGGTAGGGAAACTGAGGAAAAAGCCGCAGAAACTGACACACAGGTACATCAAGGCACCAAAGATAAATGTAGGTGGAGTTTTGAAAACCGACACTGCTGGGAGTGTGGCTTCCTAGTGTGCAAGGAAATGACTCAAGGATTCTAGACAAGAGGCTTCGTAGGCCTGGGTTTAAGGGGCGTAGGGAAGGAAGAATGTGTTTCTTCTGTCTTGCTTGTTCCTTCCTTCCCTCTGCTCTATTCTGGGTATCATTTGATTTACTCCCTTGTGCCTGAAAAGGGAAAATTACCTACTTTGGGCATGTAATTGTCAGAAAGTCCCGCACACTTCTCAGCAGCCTAGTGGGGTGGATGCTGCTGAACTATAAGGACTCTGAAATGCCTAAGCCTGGCCAGCTGTGTTGGCAAAGTCTCTCAGGAAAGCGGGAACAAGGCTTCTGGGAGCAGAGAATGGAAAGCAAACTCAGAAGCCCCTTTCAGATTTGTTCCAACTTCAAAGGCAGCATGTTAAAGATGAAGCAGCACAGGTTTGAAGGCATTTAGGTTCAGGTTTATTTCACACACAGGTACAGCCGGGCACCAAATTTAAATGTAGATGTCCCGCTTTCCTTGGACACATGCAGTGTGGGGTCCTAGGTGAGCTACCAAACCTATCTGAGCATTGGTTTCTTCTCTGTAAAAGGTAGGACAACAGTATCTACCTCACAGCTCACGTGATACAAGAAATACTACTACTGTTATATAAATACTACTACCCTTATTACCATATCCAATATCTTTGCAGGGCTGCAAAGAGCAGTACATACAATTATTAGGGCACTGGGGTTTGAGTGTGAGTTGGAGCTCCATGGTAGAGCACTTATACAACCACGGATCCTAATGTGATCCTGCAATATTCGTTTTGTATATATGCTAGGAATTAAGTACAAGGCCTTTCCAAGCATAAGGATACACACCTAAAACCCCAGCACTCTGGGAGGCTAAAGCAGGAGAACTCCATATTTGAGGCCCAGTCTGAGCAACTGCATGACTCAGCAATATTCTGTCTTAAAATTTAAAAAAAAAAAAAAATAGGAGGGGCTGGGGATGTAGCTCAGTGGAAAGGGCCCAGGTTCAATCCCCAGTGCAAAAAAGTACATGTCCTCATGCATGCTTAGCTTGTGTCCTATCATGATGCCAGATCCCCCAGCCTTAGGCCTGTCTCCTATTAACTGCATATTGCCTCCCATGAGTCATACCTCCTCTCTACCTTACATATCTTATCTGTAAAAATATAACAGTAATACCTGTTCCTTAGACTTTTCTAAGGATTAAAAGAGAAAACGTGCACGAGGCTCATAACAGAGTCTGACACACAGCACAGTCACTGGCAGGCACTACTTGTGGTAGCAGTCCCAGCATTATATAAAAGGCCTCCCCATCTTCAGAAAGCACTGTTGTGAAAAAGCCCTGAACACCTAGGGCTGAGACAAAATGGTCTTGGATGATAAGCCAGCATGTGGCACCACACAGGTGTACAAAAGCATAAGCAGCCATAGGAGCTCACTCAGGGACAAACCATTAATGAACTCTGCTATCTCAAACTGTGTCACTTGCCTACACTATGTGTTTGAGTTCTTCTTAAAGGCTAAAGGTTGTGACCAGTTTGGGGTTTTTTTTGTTTTTGTTTTTTCTTTTTTCTTTTTTTTTTTTTTTTTTTTTTTTTTTTTTTTTTTTTTTTTTTTTTTTTTTTTTTTTTTTTTGCTTTTTCTTTTGAGGTTGTTACAAGCAGGGTCAAACCAGAAAGAACCTTTGAATCCAATGTCCTCTAGAGACTGTGACATGGAGATGGACAATGAATTGCCAGATCACAGAGAAAACCCATTACCTAGCAGGAAAAGGATTCCAGGCTTCAAAACCATGAAGAAGAGCAACCTCCTAACTTACTGTGTCCTCTAGGCAGAGTAGCTTGTTCTGGTCCTTTAGAAAACCTATCACATAAAGGCTACACCAGGATCATCCCAAATTTGGGTGAGCCATTGTTGCATATACTCGACCAGTTTTATTGTGATTGACCAAATTTCTCCAATAACAAGTACAAATATGGGTTTTATTTATCTGTCCACTCAAAACCTTACTCTTTGATATTTATGCATTGATTTAAGAAAGCAAATCCGTAAGCAATGTGTAGATATCTGGCTTTCCACATCACTATACAATTTTCTAAATTTCATGAAGCCTGGGTCAATATTAAAATCATATACATTTTTTACATTCACTAATACTTAAAGAATTCAAGAGTATAGATAAGCCCTACAGAGTTCTGACCAGAACAATGTTACAATAGTAATATTGCTGATAAACGCTACTGGGTAACCAGCAGTGTTTGTTTGAGGGCGTAAGTTTAGCAGCCAGAGTTCTCATTAAGACTAAATGAAAAGCAAGTGTTTCAACTCAAAGTACAAAGAGCAAATGGGTAAGATGGTGGCGTGAGTAGTCCTACAGGGAGTATCTAAAGAGCAGGCAAAGTAGTCATCAACATGTCTAGCTAAAAAATACAACCAAGGTAATCAGGAAAGTAAGAAACAAAGAGCTGGTCACTGGCTGAAATCATTGGCCAAACATCAAAAGATGTTTGATAATGATAAAGGTCAAGTTGCAGCTGAGGTTTTAGAATATCAATTAGGTAGAAATTGGAGGAAACCTAGTTCTGTGGCAATCCTTACAATAGAACCTTGGGGCCTTCAGGGACAGGAAGCTCAGTATCAGTGAACAGAAAGCTATCAGTGGTAGTGTTACAAAATGGCCATGCTGCAGGGCATGGTTCCGGGCAAGTGGCTAGGGTTCATTTTGTATCACCTACAGGAGCAAATGGCAAACCAAAGCATAGTGAAAAGAAAGGGAGTGGAATGGCAAGTAGCAAAGAAAACACATCATGCCACGAAGTGACTGAAGAGCTAGGGTAATTTTTTAGTAGCTACCATGATGATGGTGGTAAATGATAATCATAAGCATCATTGACCATGTATACGCTAAACACAGGGCTAAATGCTTCATAGAATTTCAGTCTGCAGCTGTGACAGAGTGTGACAAAAGTGGAATCTATGAGAGATTTTGGACTAGTTTACCCAAGCCACCCAACCAGGAAGTGACAGAGCCAAAATCCAAATCCAGGCCATCTGATATCAAAGTCTGTCTGTTCCACTATACTCACTGCAGCATAATTTTTATTAAGAATATTCACTGAGGGCCGGAGATTTAGCTCAGTGGTTCTGGCGCCTGCCTCACAAGTGCAAGGCCCTGAGTTCGATCCCCAGTAACCACATACAATGCTGGGTGTGGTGACTTACACCCAACAGCAATCAATACCACATACCACAGTGCTGGGCGTGGGGGCTCACGCCTGTCATCCCAGCACTTGGGAGGCAGAGGCAGGAGGATTGCTGAATTCAAGGCTTCCCTGGGCTCCATAGTGAGCTCAGGGCCAGCCTGAAGCACAAAGCGAGACCCTGCCTTAAAAAAAAAAACAAAAAACAAAAAACATCACTAATAACATTTATTAGATATTTTACACGCATATCCATCAAGTGCTTTTCTAAGTATTCCTCAGATCCAAGCTCACTAAGCCCTCCAACCACCTTATGAAGTACGTAATATATTTCTAGGATGGAGGAAGAAATGCGGCTGAGAGAAGACAACATTCACTCAAGTTCACATAGTTCAGAAGCTCCCAGAGCTGTGCTCCACTCTTCCTTCCTCAAGAGGAAACTTGTGGGTAGCAAATTACATGGCCTCAGAGATTTTAAGGACTTCAGAATGACAAAAGAGAAGATTCATCCACCCTTGTTGTATCCTCAGTGCACCAGAGGTCTTCAGGCAAATCGTGTTTCAATGGCATAAGCCAACTGTGTTTTGTTCTAAAGATGGCTAGGCAGATGCTCTGGCATTAGCAGGTTGTTTTGGCCTCCAAAGTTATCGTGCTATGGTTCAGCCTTCTCCTCCTCCTCCTCCCCCCCTCCTCCTCCTCCTCATCCTTCTTCTTCCTCTTCCTCTTTTTTTTTTTTATGGTACCAGAGATCGAACTCTGGCCTTTGTGCTTCCAAGGTAGGCATAGTACCACTTGAGCTAAATCCCTGGCCAGGTTCAGCCTTCTTGGGTGACCCCATGAGTCCAATCAATCATTCAACCTCTCAGTTCACCAGTCCACTGGCTGAGTTGTTTTCTCACTCAATTGACCTGTTTGACTCCACAGAATACATTAACAGGCTGCTTCAGAGTTACACAAACACAGCCCTGCTCTCACTAGGAGCTTTCTCTTATAGGCCCCAAACCTCAAAAACTCTAGAATCGGGGGCTGGTGATTTAGCTCAGTGGTTCTGGCACCTGCCTCACAAGCACTCTGGTATCAGTTTTTATTGTTTGATACAGAAAATCTTATGCAAATTTTCAAATGGGAATTGTTGAGAAGGTTGAACATAGATCAGAAAAAATTAAAAATCAAGTTATTGGTCCCTTATGACTTACTCATCCTGAGCTGTCTGTCCTACTATACAGGTTGAGTAGCCCTCATCCAGAATGTTTGAGACCAGAAAAAAACATTTTGGAGTTCGGATTTCTTCAGATCTTGGAATATTTGCCGAAAGGCAATGAAATATCTTAGGATGGGCCCCAAGCCTAAATGCAAAATGTATCTGTTCTATACAGAACTTACATGCATAGCCTGAAGGTCATTTTATCCAATATTTTATATCAGTGTGTGTGTTCTGACTGAAACTTACCACATGGAGTAAGGCATGCAATTTGCCACTTATGTCCTGTTGATACTTAAAACACTTTGGATTTTGGCGCATTTCTTATTTAAGATGTTGAGATCAGGAATCCCCAACCTTTGCAGCTTTTGTTACTGCAAAAACAGATCTCCTGCTTATTTTCCTGTAGCAAGTGAATCTAAACCAAAGATACTACCTGCAACAACCCAGGCTCCCGAAAGTAAATGATTTCTAGAAATATCAATACTTTGACAGGAAACATGTAGGGTTTACTCCAAGGCCACAAGACCTGCACCAAATCACATTCAGAGAAGAAACAAACATTCTGACCTGAAGTTCTGGCCTCATCTTAATGGGCCAAGACCTGCAGGACATACCTCTTTAGATGGTGCCTCCTCTCCAGTAATAATCTGGTAAAGGACAACAGAATTCAGACATATCTTTTCATATAACTGAAATCTATTGATGAATTTACACCCTATTTCTTGGAGTCTGCAGCCACAGATACCAAAGAGGAACACCGTAAGACTGAACTAGCGTGCCTATGGTACATGTATCACCACAGAGAGGGGCCATTCAGAATTTGCTCTAGTGGAAGCTGAGAAAATATTTTGCCCAGTAAGTAATGAAGAGCTCATTTTGGATGCCTACTTCTCTACCTAGTGTGGTGGTTTTAGAAGTCGCTAAGAAAATGAGTTCAAACTTTGTTATCATGGGAGTCTGAGTCTTCATTCAGAAAACATTTTGTGTCTACTGTGGCTTAGACCACGAACGCCCAAGCTTTTGGCCTGCCTGAGCTACCCTGAGTGAGAGAGTTGGCCACCTGTAAAACATATAGTCAATATATGTAAGTAACAAAACTTGTTTTTGAAATATTTAACTATAATACTAAAATGAAATAACACAGCTGGGTATGGTCACACACATCTGTAATCGCAGTGCCATAAGGGAGGCTGAGGAAGGAGGACTGCACGTTCAGCTCCAGCCCGGGCAATTTAATGATTCAGTCTGAAAAAATAAAAAAATAAAAATAAAAAAGGTTGGGGATATAGCTCAGTGTGAGGGTCCTAGATTCCATCCAGTGTTACAGAAACAAAAAATGGACAAACTAAACCTACAAAATAACACAACCAGTCCACAGGCTGCAGAATGGACATACCTGGACCAGACTTTGAGCTACGCACTGGGGATGTGTGGTGAAGACACTCTCCTTGTTTTCAAGAAAGTCACAGCCTAGCAAAGGAGATAGATGAGTGAACAACGATGTACAGTGTTCAGAGCTAAGGTGAAGAGGGTAATACAGCTCAGTCTTGGAAATCAAGGAATGCTTCCAAGAGAAAGTGATGCCCGTACTATGGTGGTTTAAGGATAAATCCTGTCCCAAAGCAGGGCGGTGGGCTATAGTGAGACTTTGTTCGCCTGAATCTCCTCTGCAAAGAAGGAATTCACTGCTTCTCTCCTTACCGAGACACGTGACAAGGAGGCAGCAAGCTCACTGGTAGGGAAATGTGATCTGGCAGAGACAAGACAGTTTACTAGGTGGAGGAGCAGCAAGTATGTCTGTCCCTCTTTTCACACCCTGCTCCACCAGCAGCAATGAGAGCAGCTCCCTATTTTTCCACCATAAGCTACCGCTTGGTCCTGCCTCTGAGAGAGGGATTGCAGCCTGTGGCTGGTGCAAAGACCGGGAGGAAGAACCCTGAGTTCTCATCCTTGATTAGTTCCCAAAGGTCTCATGGCCACGAGCAAGTAACTTCTTCTCTTTGGTCTCTGTTTCCCCACATGTACTAGAAGAGACTGGGCTCAGGGCGCTCCAAGGCCCTTTCTCACCCTGAAGCTCCAGGATCCTGCGCTTGTCCAAGGTTAGGCAGGCAGAGAGAAAACACTCGAATGCAGTGAGTAGACTCAGTTGTCATCTTTCTGTCGATGTGGTGGCCCCCACAGGAGGCTGCCCTTCCAGGCTACAGACCCTCTACATTGGAGGCTGATATTCTCCTCCCCACTAGGGTAAGAAAACAGCAGGCTTGCAAGGTTTGGAAAACAAAAGCAGGAAAAAGGCATGCCATTAGTGACAAAAACTCCTACATTATTTTCTTCGATTTAGGGGGGAAAAAAGTATAATTTTTTTTTTCAAAATAAAGCTACTGCTCCTTTGTCCCGGAGCACGGGCCAGTCGGCATGCTCATGAATCAGACATCAAATATTTTCTTTCATCCCCAACAGAGCTCTCTCTGTGGGAATGCAGAATCTAGTATCAGTAACCACATTAAGGGGAAACAACCATGCAACATAGCTAAGCTGCAATTCCAACCTGGCAATCAGGAAAAGAGCTATTCCAAGTCCTATAGCTATTACTGTCTACCCCTTTTCTTTTTAAAGGACCCTTGGATTTCTTTCTTTCTTTTTCATCTTTGGCTTTTCACGCCAAGCCTGAACACTCTGGTGATACTCTGGAGTTTGTTACAAGTTTCCTTCTTGTGAAGCCTTACTCAGCAAAGGACTGCTGGTAATGGGACCAAAATAAGTCTTCTCAGATTTAACTCCCCTCTCTCACAAATCCATCCTTGGCCGCCACCTCTACTGTCACCATTTAAGGAAAAGTGGTTAACATACCAATCTTTGGTGCGCAAGGAAGAGGCTCCCAGATGAGGCACACTTGGCCATGCCCAAATGCTGACTGGGATAGAGTTCAGTCCCAACGGATGGATCATGGTTGGAAAGCCATTTTGTAGCCAGGTGGTCTTTATTTCATTCATTCCCTGGAAAACTACTGTCCATGAGAGGCCTCCCATCTCTCAAGCCAAGTTCCCCTAATCCAGCAAGTGTGCATGCCTTCGCTCACACACTTCCCCTGCCTGGAGTCTGACCCAGATCAAATATCACCCTCTCCAATTAGACTTTCCTGGCTCTCTCCTCTCCTAAGCAGAAGTAATCCTCTCTTCCTCTGGTTGACAGGGCATACTTTGTTCTTGCCGCTCTCTAGCTCTCCATGGCACCTACTACATTACATTAGAGTCAGGTGGGGATCTCTCTTTCACCTCTCAAACACTGTGAGCTTCTTGGGGACAGGGGCTGCAGCTGATATTGGAACCCTTAGTCTTGGGCTCAGCTCATAAAAGTTCTAGGAGATTTCTCAGCACTAAAACTAGGAATTCCATATCACCTAGCTATTCCCCTTCTCATTAGCTTTGCCAAATAGTTTTGGACATCATACTACAGTGATATATGCATACCAATGATTATAGCAGGACAATTTGTAATAGCAAAATACTGGAAACAGCCTGTATGACCAGCAAAAAAAAGGCAGAATAAAGATACCATATATACCACTATATATAATGGAATACTATTTAACTATGAAGAAGGACACATTTGAGACATTTGTAGGACAATAGATGCACATGGTCAATATAATGTTGCCTGAAGTAAATCAGACATATAAACTTAAGTATCAAATGGAATCTCTCATCCTAGTAAGGGAAAGTACAAACTAAAAGAGAAATAAATGCAGGATAGAATGAGACAAGGGATGGATTTCTTGCAGACAGGAATGGTCCAGGGGACCAGGAGTAAGGGGCAAGGGAGAGAAGATGGAGAAATAGGTCGAGTGAAGATATGCCATTAACAAAATCCTAATAACCTGAATGAATGTGGGCATTATAGGCTCTACACATGAACTAAGGTTAATAACATCAACAAAAATGAAAAAGAGGAAAGAACTAGAGGAAGGAGAGAGGAGGAGGGAAGGGGATTAAAAAAGAAACAAGCTGCATTATGTTCATGTACCAACTTCCCAAGATAACTGTAAAATGCACAAATAGTAATAAAATAAAATAAATCAAAGAATATTGGTTTTTAGAAAGTACCTCACTCAAAAAAACACAGTTTTGGAAACAGCAGTTGAATGAGATAGGGATACATAGCCTTTGGCTGCAAAGTTATAAAGTGATCCTTTCCAGCTATAAAATTCTACGAATGTAAGAGTAAAATGTACTCATATAGACACACTGGTTTGGGGGCTTAGGAAGGTAGCTATTCTGCCTGCATGAGTCTGAAATAACCTTCCCTTAACTAAACTTACCAGATGGTTTGCAATCAAGCTCATTCACTAGTGAGTTAGGGAGGACCAGTTTCCTTAGTTTGCACTAGGCAGACAGCAGGTCAAGTAACCAATCGCTATGAACTGTGGGCCACAGGCTTATAGGGAAAGGCGTGGAAGAGTGGGGGCAGGGAAGACGAGGAGCTAGACAGCCTGGATGCATTTAGTTTGAATTGGGCGATTCACTTGTATAAAAGCAATTGGGAACCCTTAGCAGAATCACTGAGCAGTATTGAAGATTTACAATCACTACAGACTGGTGGGGGAGCTTGCACTTGCTACAGTTGTTTGACTATAAATGCAATATCCCCTGAAATGCATTTTAATTTGAAGTGATTCTATTAGGAGCAGCTGACAAACATTTCGAGGAAACTGGCAGTGTTAAGGAGGAATATTTGTACCAACAGGAAAGGGGCTTTGAAAAGAGCTAATGAAGTTTCAACATGCAGCCATTTGGATACTGGTCAGTGTCTTTCAAAAATAAAGCAAATGAATCAAGACAAAGGTTTAAAAGGCCACGCTCCCAAGCCCCCTTCTGGAAGTTTCCTGGGGAACAACAGGAGCCAACTTCCTCTTCCCAGCCAGACTCCCACCACAGTCTATGGGCAACAGGCCCCATCTCCAACTGGAGATGGTGCACTATGGACATACAGACTCGAAACAGCCTCCCCCAAGTCCAGCGCCCTAGGTACCTGATAAATGTTGTTTGACCTGGCTTTCTGGAAGAGTTTGTTTGTTTGTTTGTTTGTTTTAACTTCCAAGAAGTGAAAGACAGCAATCATGAAGAAAGAGCCAAGGAAACCCTGAAAGTCACTTTGCCTGGTTGGTTTCACACCAGCAAAAAACAGGGTAATGAGTGGGCAAATAAACCAAAAGCCACAGCAATCTTTTTAAAACGATGAAAATACATGGAGTATACAGTAGCACTGCTAGCTTTAAAAAAATTCTACAGACATCTGTTTTGGAGTTTCTTTAGCTTTGGCAGGTTACTTCTGTGGTGTAATGGGCAAAGAGTATGGGAACTGAATAGAACGACATGGAGGTATATGTGTAGTTCTCCACACAGGCACAATATTCTCTGCAGAAGAAAACAAGCTGTCAGGAACCCATTTAACAAGTACCCAAGAAAATTTCTCTGTCCCCAAATCCCCACCCCCAACCTGCAGCTGGTACCTAAAATTATACTACCAAGCCTTTAGCTTAAGTAGTCATTCGTACACTTGAAGGTTTAATACTGTGTATATCTCTGTAATTTTAATTTAAAGAAGGCACAGGGTATCATACAAGCCACAAACAGCGGGCAGCCTGATTTTCTGCTACTTAGTTCTTGACGATATTGTTATCTGGTCCAAGTGAGCCGCGGAAACGATGGTAGGCTAACCACAAGATGAGGTCCGGGGCCTAGACTAACCCAAAAGGAGAAGAAGACAAATGAGTAACACACGGATCCTTGTGGAGCAATCTGAATGGAGATTTCACAGGCCAAGAATTTGTTTTGAATCGCTCTACATGACTTTTTTTTTTTTTTTTGAGACAGAGTCTCGCTTTGTAGTTCAGGCTGGCTCTGAGCTCACTATGTAGCCTAGGCAAGCTTCGAACTTAGCAATCCTCCTGTCTCTGCCTCCTGAGTGCTGGGATTACAGGTGTGAGCCATGTAGCCTGGCACTGTGGTATGCGGTATTGATTGTCGGTGGGCTTGAGTCTCCATGCCCAACATTGTATGTGGTTCCCGGGGATTGAACTCAGGACCTTGTGCTTGCAAGGCAGGCACCGGAACCACTGAGCTAACCCTCCGGCCCTCTACATGACTCCTTAATACACAGTGACCTATAGCTCAGCCCACCCTTGGGACATATGTACAAAACACTGGGCGGAGGACAGCTGCTACTGAGGACCCACCCCCTCAGGTGTGCTGTGTCCCCCTAAGGGGAAGCCTTGCTTCCTGTGGCAACAGCTGCTTCTCGCCCCACCTCCCCCTTTTCAGTGATGTCACCTGGGTCTTCAACTGCACAGTCCCAAACAGTGAAGAGCAGCCCCTTGAGTTCTGATTGGTATTAAATGGAACCCTATCAGGACTGCATCTGGAGAGACAGATGTGGCCGCCGCCCCCACTCCCAGGGCGACAGGGGCCAGACAGAAGTCCTCACGCATGACAAAGCGGAAGGCCTCAATACGCAGCCTGAGCAGGCAGAGGGGAGAGGAGGAGCAAGCTTCCAGAGCTTCTCTCCTCCGGAAGCCCCTTCCCGATAATGACACCCCTGTCTCCTTCCTGTGGGCCCAAAAAAGGTAGGGTACGAAATGTCAGTCATGTGAGGTATTGCCTTGGAACATCATCATTTCTTTCTGCCTCTTTCAGGGTTCTTGCAAGAGCAAGCTTTTGTTCCTGAGCCACTTCTCCTTTATTGCAGGCATGGAGGAAACAGCCTACAAAGCCAGGAAGCCCCATGCAACACTGTTCAGTCACACCAAGGCCCTGCTCTAGGGCAAGTGCTCCTCCCACCCAGCTCCATGCTGCAGAGCTTCAATGATGAAGGCTGCCATCCAGTAGACACACTGCCAGTGCCAAGCATTAGGCTGTGCTCTTTAGCACATTTGCCCTCACACAACTATTTTTAGCATCCCCATTTTACAGATCAAAAAACTAAGGTTCTGTGATGATCAGGTGATTGGCTGAGGTCACCCAATTAAAACATTCTGGGACCCGCCCTCAATTAACCCAAGTCTTTTGGAAGCCAGAGCCAGTGCTTACACATAAAACTGGACAGAGACTCTGGTACTCACTTTCTAGCATTCCTTGGCTAAAGCCCAAGTGACAGAGTTGTTAAAGGACAGACACCAGATTCAGTAGCTCAGTAGAATACGAATCAAACTGCCTGGCTTTGAGGGATCTTCTTACCGAGATGCTCATCAGAGATGAGAAGTTCACTCTGAGCTAGTGTTAGTCTCTTACTCGCAGGTCTCAATACTTAAAAAAAAAAAAAAAAAACTTTGTACCAGACTGAGTTCAATATAGTGCTTTCATTGATGAAGTTTCCCCTGAGGGAATAGAGTGAAAGAAATGTCTCTACCCAGCTTTCTGCCACAGGCTGGCAGCTCTCCACCCCAAGGAATAGAGTGGGTGATAGAGACAAGGGAGAGGGACAGGTGTATGCCTATACCATTAGGTCCTAAATGGATATTTGTCCTTTATCACAGTGGTGACATGAAGCTAGGAAAGACAACAGGAAGAACAAAACCTACTTAGGTCTTATCACCTTCTGGGACAAATGTCCAAGTTTCAAAAGTCAATCTGAGAAGCAAGCCTAGGCATCAGAGACAGCAGTGCTCTTCAGGAGGATGGCTAACTGAGTCAGGACAAGGCAGTCTCAGTAAGACTCTGGCTAGCCAGACATAGCAGGGTGACCTCTTTTAGACTATACTGTGTGGCTCAGACTTCCAACCACCATTCCTCCTCTTTACAGTGCTACACAGCTGTCGCTTTGGGAAGTGAACACCAAGATTTTCCTAAAACCATTGCTTAGAACTCAAGAGTGGAAACCATAGAAGCCAAGGAATGTCATTCACCTTACTCTAAGGAGAATGTTGTAGGGGAAAAATACTATGGTTTTACCTATGTACAAAGACCATGCAGGCCTGCAGGCGCCCAGGGCAGTGCAAATGATTCTCCCCTACGAAACCCAGTACTAGGAATTTGTTTTGTATTTAGACAGTAGGGCCAGGAGTAGGGTGAAGACACAAGGCGCTCACCTTACACCCTATATTCCCCCATGATTCATGCCTTAGATTAGTGAGGTCTGTCACAATTAAAAGCTAACTAGTGATATGTTATTTTAACTAACATCTATATTATAGTCAGATTTCCTTAGATTTGACTTCTTTTGTTCAAAGATGCTACATTCTAGTCAATTATCACATCTCCTTGGGCCTCTTTGCATGGTAACAGTTTCTTAGCATTTCCTGATTTTGATGACCTCAGCAATTTTGAGTACAGTTATTTTGTAGGCTCTTCCTCCAGTGAAATTGTTCTGGTTTGGTCGTTAGGCTGGGGCCATGGATCACTGGGAAGCAGACACCCTAGTATCATGGCATTGACGTCATATCACAAACGCACCTGCTAGCGAAGGACTTATGACTAATGTCGACCTTTGTCACTTGACTGAAATACTATTCTTCCATTTTTCCAGTGTAAAGTTATTCCTTCTTCCTTCGCTCTACTATGCCAACTCGGAAGCCACTAGTCACAACTTATTTAAGGAGCAAGGAGTTGTGTTCCACCTCTGTGAAGGCCAAGTCTATATAAATTATTTCTCAAATAATTCCTGCTCATTTAATGAATCATATAATTATATCAATGTAAACTTAGGATATGTATTTCATACTTTGGGTAATGGTACAGTATTATTTTAATTTTGTTTCTCAACATTTCCAGCTGTGGGTGGCCCTTGACAGCCCTTAGAGTTGGCTCCTGTGACATATCTCACCGTTTTGTTTTTGTTGGTCAGTCAGAACTTCCTACTCTTTCTGGCACCACAAGATGCTCCAGGATCATCTTGCCTATCTCTCTCCTCAGTGTTAGAACCAGCCATTTCTCCAAGGAACCCTGGTTCCTTGCACAGGAGACTGGCATTAGAAGACAGGACCCAAATCCTAATGGAATAAATAACATAAAACTGTAATGTTAAAAAAAATCAGATCAACAAAGAATGGCCCTCCGGCTAGCTATCTATAAAGTCTAACTGCAGGTAAGGATGGGTGAGTCAAGAGAGGTGAGGGCATGGTGTATTACTGCAGAGTGAGACCCTGTCTTTGTTTAAAATGTTGACATTTTGTTAAGCAGGGATGTTTCTGTATTAATTGTGAGCTTCTGAAAAGATCAGACTGGTGCTTAGGTTGATTACTGAGACTTTTGGCACCTGTTTGAGCCTTTTTGGAAAGCAATCTGGCTTTAGGTCAGTAACCCAACTGAACTTGTGACTCCTTCTTAAGAAAGGGTACAGTTTAAGGTTGATGCTTTCTGGTCATCAGAATCTTCAGCTGGAGCTGTTGTGGACTTCCAGGCCTCAGTCCAGCCTGCTGGAAGCATAACTGACGAGGGTTCAGGAACAAGATGCTTTATCCACAAGGGGTACATGAAAATTACTAGCTCTGATGTTTAGGAACCACTAAGGTGGGAAAAATAATCATGCTTCCCCTTGTGATAAAGAATGACATTACTTCTAAAATATCAAATAATATTTACCCAAAGGGGCTGTGTTTCATTTGGCATCTGTGTCTTTAAAGTGGCTGGGCAATATTCATCCTGCACGTGAATGTCCCAGAAGTTAAACATGGGGTCCTGGGAACCTGGGTCTGTGCCATGACCATCTTCGCTTCTTTTTACCTGCTTAACAAGTAGGGGAAGGGCAGCTCCTTGTTTTGCACATTGCTTTAATCAGCACACAGATATCTGCTGACCCCTCTTGTTGAATCCTTTACCCTTCGAGAGTTGGTTCACCTTCCACAGCTGCCCTCACTTTGTGTTGTCTTGCTCTCATTTACCCAGTGCCTCCTGGCCTCCCACGGTCTCTTGACTCTCACCGGCACTCGTACCTCAAAGTTGCTCACACCCTTGAGGTGCTCTTGTTCTTGCACACACTTTTCCCATCTCTCTGGCATGGCTTCTCTACTTCCAACACATATTTCCTGGCTCATGACTCTCATACCTCCAGTGCTCTCTCATACTTCTTCTTCCTTTGCCCCCTTCTCTCCTATCACTGCTCTCCCATTCCCCCGTGTACACTCTGTGTGTATCTTTCCAGAAGAGGCTGTTTAGAGCAGAAGAATTAGAGCAGGTCCACATGGGGAAAAGAGGAAAAGATTTTTTTTTTTCATCCACACAGGGAAAATGCCATCGGATCAAAGGTTCTCAAGAGTGATCCCACAGAACTCTTGCAACCTTAATGGTAAAAGGTGCTATAAAGATAGAGATGTGCAATCTAGCATGGCCTAGTGCACATAAAGCAGGCGAGTTCATTAGAAGCAATCAAAATTACCAAAGGAGAAAACCAGTTCACAAGGAGCAGCTCCTGGGAAAGCCTAACAGCTGGGACTATTTAGGACTAATTGTCTAACTCACCCTCAGGAGCAGGAAGCCTGAGGCTAAGGGAGAAAGACATTTTAACTCACCTCAAATGTGTTACCAGCAAAGGAACTTCCCGAAGAAGAAAAGCCAGCATTTCTAGGAAGCAGCAGAGAAAAGAGGCTTCTAGAGAGTTATTAGAGTATTTCGGAAACAAGCCTGAGGCCTAGAGTCACAGCCTTTGAGTTCCGTCAGGGTCACTCTCTGCCAGGTAGCAGAGTTGTAGCAGTTTGTGGCGCCGGCCCAGACAGATGCTGAGACATTTGCGAGTGTGGCCAGACCTCCAACAGGAGGAGATGTCCTGCAGAGCAAATGAGGAGGAGGGGGAGGAACCTCAGGAGTCTGGCCCTCAATCCCCCTCCCACCCCGTCCTGTTCTCTCTCCTTCCCCCCACCCATACCTAAAAGTCTGGTTTTAGGAAGGGATGATTTAGGCAGTGCTTCAAGTGCTTTGAGACACATACCAGAGTCCAAAATAAGACCTGGGTTGCTCAGAAATCTTCCTTTTGTGAAAAAAATATTTGCCTTTTAATCAAACTGCTTGGGGATCATTTATAGGAATTCATATAACTTTGCAGAAACATAAAAAAAGCCATTCCATGTTGAGAATGCAGTCTGATTTTTAATAAAATTCTTTCCTCTAGGAACAGAAAAGGGTAATTCAGTGGGAGTCACGAGCTCTCCTACATTATGAATGTGAAGGAAAATTCATTCTTCTCAAATTCAAACAAATATAAAAAACCCAGCAAAATAGCCTTGAGCATGAACCTTTCAGAAATTTCTATTTATTAAAACCCAAAGATGGACCTTCAAGAATACTTTTCAAATTTAATCTCACGATGAAGTTAAAGCTATAAATGTCAAAATTAGTCCTACGACTTCCTTTAATGTGTTCTCAATCACAGATAATGGCTACTTATTTAAAGTCTCTTATTAAAGCAGAAACTGTACATAAACAGAAGTGTGAATCCCCACTTCAGGGTCACCTCTTCTCAGTGTAACCCTCTGATAGAACTCTGTAAAAAAATCACATGGCTCGGATTCCTCCCCGCCATGACTCCCAAAACCAGAATTTTTCTAAATTCAGTTCAAAGATCAATTACGTTTCAGTCACTTTAGCTACTGTTTAAATATCTCCCTGGATCTCCCAGTGGCTCTGATTCAGGGAGAGTGGAGCCCAGCAATCTAAATTTTGCATACACTCCTCTGTGATTCTGCTGCGGGCAGAGGGAGAGAATCACTGACAAAAGAAGATGCATGTTTAAATTATAGCCATCTCTCAGGTATTTACTCTAGGATTAATATGAGAACCCCATTCACCATCCAGCAAAGTAAGGTTGTCCAAGTATGATAGTCTCTTCCCTAATCCCTTTTGCTATCGTAAAATCTATAGCAAGGGCCGTGGGTGGAACTTAGTGGTAGGGCACCCACCGAGCATGTGTGAGGTCCTGGATTTCATCTTCAGCACCTAAATGAACAACAAAAAGCCCTGCACAAAGTCTCCAGAGACAGGAAGAGACTGCCCTTTATAAGATGGCACAGTGACTGAAGCCTCAAATCCCACACAAGTAGAAATCACTACACCCTTTCGGCTATCTAGGGCAATGGACGTCTTCTCAGTCAGTCCTACAGCCCCTCCAGGCACGCCGGCCAGGACACAAAGCCTTCATTCACAGTTGCCAAGTCCCATAGTGTGTGTGTCCGTGAATCCTCTTTGCTGTTTGTTCTTCTCTCCACCTACACCGTGTGTATCAAAACGACTGGAGATTCCTTCCTTCTTCCTTGGCAGCTGATGCATCAAACCTGTCCCTTCTCTCAGGAAGCAGGTACATTGTCCCACTGCAAAAAAGAGGCCAGCTAGATTGCACCTGGGTTCGGATGAACTAGGCCCCTCAGACCTGGGTGGTGTGAGGAGCAGCAGCTGCGGAAACAGACTACCAGCGACTTCAAAGGGCTCTATTTTCCCTGAGGGTTATCTGGTGCCTCCGAAGACTGAAATTCCTCTCTTGGAATGTGGCATGATGGAAATGAAATGCAAAAAGGCTGACCTGCTAACCTTCCTCCTTGGCTTTCTCATCACTTGTTTATAAGGGATTTAGAAAATACAGCCTCTCCTTACTCAAAGATTCAAGCACTCTTTCTCTTGTGCCACAAGACAAAGAAAAAAAAAATCGGAAAGTACAGCAGAAAAGCGCCGAAAGGGAAAATTCTGTGTTGCCTAGAGTAAGAATTTATCACTTTGGGCTTTTCAATCCATAATCTGATAAGGCGATTCTAGGATATTCTATTTCTTTTATTTAGGAATATATGTCTAACTGACATTTGGGTGAAGCTCTGCATTTAGAACTCACCTTCCTGAACTCCTTGGACTTGTAGAACAGCATATGATTGGAAAGAAATAGATTTAAAAGCAAATGATTTGACAGGCGGAGGGAGGGGGAGTCTTTTTGAAATAATGGATAGGGGGTCTCCTGGAGTTAGGAGAATGTTTAGGGGATTGGGAGTGTACAAATGCCACTTAGTTCAACTTAAAAGTGGTGATTTTGGGGGGATTTGCATTTTAGCTCAATTAAAAGGCAAATAACTTGGTGATAGAGAAAGCTTTCTGAATTTTGAGCAGTAGGGAAACAGAACAAAGAAGGTGGAAATTCCCGAATAACTAAAACTCCTAAGGAAACAATTCTTGGTGATAACAATAGTAGATTAGTCAGGATGGGCCGGCACTGTGCTAAGACCCCTCCCTGATTTCACCGAATCCCCACACAGGAATCCTGTGAGACACACTCTGTTTCTGACTCACTCAAGGAAATAGAAGTTCAGAGAAGTTAATGAGATGCTCAAGGTCACATAGCTAAAACCTGACTCCAGCTCCTCACCACCTGACTCTAGAGCACATGATGCTGACAGTTTGCGTGTGTGGCCAGGCAATTCTCATAGAAGAAAAAGAGAGTTCTCTCTGGATTGGAGCTCAGTTTCTTAGAAAACTGAGGTGAGTAGGATGAGTTCCTTGAAATGGCATGCATCAGAAAGGGCACAAAAACTGATAGGAGCACTGGCGACCAGAGCAGTCACGGAGAAGGGCAGGCAGTAGAATACTCGAAATGAGGACGGGTGTGTGTGTGTGTGTGTACATGCATGTGTAGGAAGAGAGAACATGTGAGAGAGAATAAGAACCGCTGAGCTCAGTGGAGGGGGCAGGCTTGGTGAACACCCACCTTTACACTCTGCCCTCCATACACATCACTCCCTCATCCCGGCAGTCTGGGCACCCTTTGCTTGAAAGTGTGCCCAAAGGAAAGGGAAACTGAGGCCCAAACCAAAGGCACTGCCTTTGGAACGAAAGGTTCCCTAGGTAACCAACAGAAATAAAACCCCAATAAAACCTTGACAACTAACAAGACTTGTAATTACTCAATTGGTGTCATGTGACTTGTACACATTCAGCTTAACTAAAAAGATGGGACTGTTTCCTGGGATGAGATATGAGGGGAAAAAATCACTTTCTACCTAACAATCTTCCATCTTATGCAAGAAATAAAGCGGGGGGGGGGGGCTTTGTGTCCTTGCTTTGCAGACAGGAAGCCCACAGAGCCCAGACTGATTGACTCCAGAACTTTCAGAAAAGCCCAAAAAAGAAGCAAAATTATCCTTTACCTGTTTGAGCACAATTCACTAGATTAAAGCAGTCCGCAGCCAAAGTACATCTATTCTCCTCAGTGCGGCATCAGCTCCATCTGTAAACTCCCAGAGTGAAAAGAACTTGTGGTTCTCAGGGACTGAAAAGCACCCTGGGAAATGAGTGCCCAGAAGTCAATAGGCCTGCAACTGCCGTGGGAGGGGAGAGGCTGCCAATGGGATCCCACAGAGAGAGAGACCCCAGGAACCCACCCCAGCAAGGGGGAGCCCAGCACCAGGGCGACCAAAGAAGCCAATCCAGGAAGTGGCCATGAAAGTTTTTGACCCTGAAAGTCTGGATCCTAAACCCTGTCATTTCCCAGGCCAATCATCCTCTCACCAACATTCTTACTCCCCTGTGAGCAGAAGCAGATAATGAAGTGCCAGTTCTGGCTCACGCTGTTGCTTCACAAAGGAAGGTTTTCTATAATTGGCCCACAAAAAGAGACTTACCGCATCTTCTGAACTGTTAAGTTTCCCTGATGGCAATACCAAAACACAATGGCTGCAGTCATTGCCTTTGGAGACAGTACATTCATAGCCACTTCTTGCAGCATGACAGGGAAGACAGAAGTGGCACAGAAATGTGTGCACTGGCCTTGTGAACAATGGTTCTGCGTCCTTCGCAAAAACTCCATGGGAGAAGGCCTGAGGGTTAGCTCAGTGGTTCCGGCGCCTGCCTTGCAAGCGCAAGGTCCTGAGTTCAATCCCCGGTAACCACATACAATGCTGGGCATGGAGACTCACACCCACCAGCCATCAATACCACATACCACAGTGTGGGGCATGGTGGCTCACACCTGTAATCCCAGCACTCGGGAGGCAGAGACAGGAGGATTGCTGAGTTTGAAGCTTGCCTAGGCTGCATAGTGAGCTCAGAGCCAGCCTGAACTACAAAGCGAGACCCTGTCTCAAAAAGAAAAAAAAAAAAAACTCCATGGGAGATATCATCACTTGTATTACTTATGGATCCACATAGTAATTTCTCCTTACCTTAATTACTTCATCTGTACAATGAAAGTAATTAGACATAATCATGGGGATATTTGTAAGGATTAAATAGGATAATGCATGCACTTTGCTTAGTACAATAGCTGACATGTGGTGAGCTCTCAAAGAGTATTAGCTATTATTGATATAAAAATAATTTGTCAGCCGGGCATGGTGGCTCACGCCTGTAATCCCAGCACTTGGGAGGCAGAGACAGGAGGATTGCTGGGTTCGAGGCTTGCCTGGGCTACATAGTGAGCTCAGGGCCAGCCTGAACTACAAACCGAGACCCTGTCTCAAAAAACAAAACAAAACAAAACAAAAAAATAATAATTTGTCATTATTCAGCATAATACAGAAGCTTGACTCTTTTTTCCATTTATCAAATGAGTACTAGTAATGTATCATGTTTCACTTATTGTCTTGACTCAAATTCAGAGTCAAATTGAATGCACAATTCAGTGGTCATTTTAATGCTACTAGATTTTGAGCTCTTTGAGGATAGGGTCCATTTGTTTCCAGCTCTGCTTTCTTAGTGTAAGTTGCAGAACCAGCCTCGTGGGACTTGCGAAATATTTGAAATGACTTCCATCCCAAGTTCTCCTAGAGATACTGTTCATGTTTTCTCCCTTGCATTTCTTCTACAAGGCTTCAGGTCTCTTTGTAAACTTCACATCTCTTAATGATTTCTGTTCAGAGTCCCCTCAGGAAGGGAACAACTGAAACTAATTTTTTTTTTTTTTGAGACAGAGTCTCACCTTATATTTCACGCTGGCACTGAGCTCACTATGTAGCCCAGGTGAGCCTCAAACTCAGCAGTCCTCCTGACTCTGCCTCCCGAGTGCTGGGATTACAGGCGTGAGCCACCATGCTGGGCACTAAACTAATTTTGAAATGTGTAACTGAGCAAGTTCTTTTTAATGTCTCTGTGCTGTAAAATGAAAATGACAATAGCAATATTCTCATGAAGTTGTTATTAAGATTAAATGAGGAGGGCCGGAGGGTTAGCTCAGTGGTTCCGGCGCCTGCCCCGCCAGCACAAGGTCCTGAGTTCGATCCCCGGTAACCACATGCAATGCTGGGCATGGAGACACGCCCACCAGCAATGAACACCGCATACCACAATGCCGGACGTGGTGGCTCACGCCTGTAATCCCAGCACTCGGGAGGCAGAGACAGGAGGATTGCTGAGTTCGTGGCGGCTTGCCTGGGCACCATAGTGAGCTCAGGGCCAGCCTGAACTACAAAGCAAGACCCTGTCTCAAAAAAGCAAAAAAAAAAAAAAAAAAAAAAAAAAAAAAAAAAAAAAAAAAAAAAAAAAAAAAAAAAAAAAAAAAAAAAAAAAAAAAAAAAAAAAAAAAAAAAAAAAAAAAAGATTAAATGAGGAAAAATGAGAATTAAGTTGTGTCATGTATTGGTACAAATTCTCAATGTTGAATGTGTTTGTATATAAAATGTACCAATAAAATCAATTTTTAAAAAAATTGAGTGAGAAGTATGTGAAGTGTTGAGAAAGAGCTTGATAAATATGAGTTGTTACAATTAGTTCACCTGCACATTTTAATTATAGGATTGGCTATCTGAGTGACTCAGAATAGTGGAAAGAGCCCTGAATTAGAAGTCATGAGTTCAACCCTTGAAGAGTAGAGCAGTGGGACCAGAGTTCAGAGACTGAAGGACATGCCTAGTTCTTCATCTGTAACATGGCAGAAGCACAGGATCTCTCTATCTCCCACGAGTGCAGTTTTAAGCATTGAGTGAGGTAATGCATGGGAGAGCACTTTGTGAAATGAAAGCATTCTGTGCAAATGCAAGTGCTATTCTCAACGGGCCTCCCCAGAGAGAGGGTAACATTGTATTTAGCTTATAAAAAACTGGAGCTGTAATTCTTCTGGGGTTTCCCTACTATTCCACTGTGGGAGAAGCTGTACAGAATTCAGACTCCAGACCTTCTCTATACAAGGACCTGGACTCAGTTCTCAAATCTGTCTAGTTTCCGTCCTTAAAAGTAGGAGGTGTTGACACATACTTCTCAGAGGAAGAAGTAAAAGCAGCCAAGAAGCATAAGAAGAAATGTTCAACATCACTGGTCATTCGAGAGATGCAGATGAAAACAACACTGAGATTTCATCTCACTCCATAAAGAATGACTGCTATTGTAAAATCAACCAGCAATAAATGCTGGTGAGGCTGTGGAAAGAAATGAACCCTTCTCCACTGTTGGTGGGATTGTACACTTGTACAACCATTGTGGAGATCAGTGTGGAGATTCCTCAGAAAACTAAGATTAGAGATCATATTTGACCCTGCTATTCCCCTGCTAGGAATATACTCAAAAGAATTAAAAGATTCTTATTGTAAAGACATATGTGCACCCTTATTCATAACAGCTCAGTTTGTGATAGCCCAATCTTACAAACAACCCAGATGCTCATCAACTGGACACTGGATGAAGAAGATGTGTTTTGTTTGTTTGTTTTATAAAATAGAGAGTATTACTCTGCCATAAAGAATGACAAGATTCATTCATTTATGTGCAAATGGACACACCTTCACTAATAAGTGAAATAAATAGGTAACAGATAAATAAATACTGTATCTTTTCTCTGGTATGAGAACCTATAGATGTAAATGAGTTCTAGAATGTATGATAGATTTTGTAAAATAGGAAATATTCAAAGGGAATTGGTAGGGGAACGTAATAAGGGGAAAGAATAAATATGATTTGGAAGAAAAAGAAAGCACATGTATATAGGGGTGGGGGTTGTCGGGTGAGTAAGGATATGAGTAAAAATGAGAATTAACTCGTTTCATATACTGGTACAAATTCCCCAATGTTGAGTGTTATTGTGAGCTATATATAAAATGTACCAATAAAGAATTCCATTTAAAAAAAAGGAGATTTTCAGATGCGCCTATCACTTTTAAAGTTTCCTGTCACCAAACCATCCATTTTAGCATCATCTTGCAGCTGTGACAGGTCTGATTTTGCTTGCTTTGACCATCCTAGGGCCGTGACAGGGTGACTAAGGGCTTGAAGCTGCCTGTCACAGCTAATGGCTCAGCCCATAACACTTGGAAGCTGCCTATGTCACCCACAGTCCAATTGGCAGATGAAGTGATATGGAGAGTTGTCATCTATCACCAAATAGAAAGGAATCTCTCTTGATGGAGATAAAACAATCAATACATTTGGATTTCCATCAGCGAGAATATGTTTTCACAGAACAGGTCTTAATCGGTTTATGCCCTGCCAGATAGCTTGCTGGTTAGAATGTGAGTTGTGCAGAAACAAATGTCACTTAGAATACCAAAACAAATTGAAAAGGAGAAACATACTTTAGGACATATCCTTGCTTCTCACCTCCTTATACACACTGTGAGGCAGCTCTTGTAGCATGGTCATCTGACTCCCTCGCCGGCTAGCACTTCAACATAGGGAAAGAATGGATTTTCCAAAACAAGGAATGGTGAAATTCTATTTCTGAAATCTCTTCTATTCTAAGCTAAAAAGGACCTAAAGTTCTTCCAATGTAGTTTGCTCCTTTTATGAAAAGAACTGAAGCCCCAAGAGGGCAACTGACATGCCCAAGGTCACACAGCCAGTCTGTGGCAGAGCTGGACTTTGCACTCATGAAATACTAATTATTACAGAATGTGATATTATGCACGAAGCTAGAGACTAAAGATATTTAAACAACTATAAGAAGCTTTTGTAAAATTGTTAAAAGAGTGATAATGTGTGCTCTCTGCTTCTTATTCTGGATGATCCTTAAAATCCCTTAGGTGTTAGCAGTCTGGGAGATTGTGATTTGATATTTGTAATGCACATCTCAGGGTAGAAGTCCCCAGTCTATCAAGTATAAGATCTGGAGACACACATTGATTATAAACACTCAAGCAGCCAGTTGAAGAGTAGAAAACCAACCAAACTCCTTTTCCAAGCCCTGAAGGAAAACGCTCACCCTTATGTGCTGAGTGTCCCAGCAGAAATCCCTCTCAGATCAAGCTGCGTCTCCTCTTCCCACCATATTAAGGGACGCCACCTCAACAGGGATGAGCGCTTCCTTCTCCAAGAACCAAATGTGCAATTGCAGGAAATGTCCTCTATCTGCTAGTATTTGTCAGAATGACAGCAGTCTTTGGGATGGCGTTGAGCGTGTTTTCTCAATTTTATATTTGCTGCCAATACACCCTCCCAAGTTGATTTCATAAGAAACAAAGCTAAAAAGATATGGCATCTTGAGCTTTCTTCCACCCCCTCACCACTCACTTAGGCCTGGAGAAGCAAAGAGGTTCCCGTCTGGAAGACCAAAGTTGAGGATTCTCATTTCCAGAACTTCAGACTAGCGGAGCTAAGTGGTCTGGTGCAGAATGGAATACTAAGCCTGGGTGGAAGGGATGCTGGAAGGGGCCTGGGTGTGAGTGCAGGGCAGCCAGGGCAACTTTCTCGTCCTTAAAGAGCTTCCAAATCAGGGACAGAGATGCAAATTGCTTATGAGAATTTGTTGCACAAAACAATTCCTTCTATGGGAGCCAAGAATGGGAGAGCTAGAAAAGGAACAACTGTTCGAGTTGGGAAGAGGATAAGAAACACCTCAAGGACAACAGAATATGAGTGCTTAACTTTCTAGGGTGATCCAGTTTATTTGCAGATACAGATGTACTCTTTTTTTTTTTTTTTTTTTTTTGAGACAGGGTCTCGCTTTGTAGTTCAGGCTGGCTCTGAGCTTACTATGTAGCCTAGGGCAAGCTTCGAACTCAGCAATCCTCCTGTCTCTGCCTCCCGAGTGCTGGGATTACAGGCATGAGCCACCAATGCCTGGCACTGTGGTATGCGGCATTGACTGTTTGTATTAAGTGTTGGTGGGCGTGTCTCCATGCCCAGCCCTGTATGTGGTTTCTGGGGATTGAACTCAGGACCTTGCGCTTGCGAGGCAGGCGCCGTAACCACTGAGCTAATCCTCCGGCCTACACATGTACTCTTGCAAGGAGAATCATCTTTTAATTCTAACAATAATTTAGTAACCAGAAAAGCACATCATCAGTTTTAAGATAACAGTGATTAATTGTGGAAATCAATGTGACGATTCCCAAAAAAACTGGGATTCAAGGTCCCATTTGACCCTGCTTTTTCCCCGCTGGGCATATTCACAAAAGAATTAAAAAGCATCATCCCACAGTGACATTTGTGCACCCATGTTTATAATAGTTTGTAAAAGCTAAATCTTGGGAATAGCCTAACACTCATCAACTGGAGATCAGAAAAAGAGAATATGGGATTTTTTATAAAATGGAATATTACTCTACTATAAAGAATAATAAATTAGAGACATTTATAGCTAAACAGATGCACCTTGAGGCCATGCTCACAAGTGAAATAAATGGGACAGGTGTGTAAGTACAATATCATTTCTCTAAGGTGAGGAACTGAAGGTGTAAGTGAGGTCCAGAATTTATGATAGGTATTATGAAATAGGAAGAAAGTGTTCAAAGGGCAAGGATAACTGGGTGGGGTAGGGGAAAGCAAAGAAGGGAGAGAAAAAATTTAATGGTAAGAAGGAAAAAACAGAAGCAATACTTAGGTATATGGCGGTAGGGGTTGAAGAGAGAGTGAATGAATGGGGAAAAATAAGGATTAAGGTACATCACGTACAGGTGCAAATTCTCAATGAGGAATATGACCATAATGTATTCCTAAAATATACCAATAAACTCAATTTAAATAAATAAATAACAACTGAGGATCAACTGTGTGTTCAACCCTATGCTGAGTAGTATGCTTTGTATGTATTATCTCTTCTAATCATTACAGTGGCCTTACACTGACTAAAAGATACTGTCATTTCTTTCTTAGACTTGAAAAAACTAAGTCCCAAGGACTTTCAGCTAGGCAGTGGAAAAACTTGGTTTTGAATCCAGGCAGTATGACTCTATGGCCAGACAGTTTTTGAAAAGCCTTAGAATTATACAGAGAGCTTGCTAAATCGTAAATCCTGAATCTCACCCAGAATCCTTATATAGAAGTTCCAGCAATCTGATATTTTAAAATTTCTTTTAATTGAATTCTTTATTGGTACATTTTATATACAGCTCACAATCACACTCAACACTGGGGAATTTGTGCCAGTATATGACACAAGTTAATTCTCATTTTTACCCGTATCTCTACCCACCCATAACCCCCACCCCTTATATACATGCTATTTCTTTTTCTTTCCAAATCATATTTATTCTTTCCCCTCATTACATTTCCCCACCACATTCCCTTTGAATATTTCCTATTTTACAAAACCTATAATACATTCTAGAACTCACATCTACAGGTTCTCATACAGAGAAAAGATACGGTATTTACATATCTGTGACCTATTCATTTTACTTAGAAGTGTGTCCTCCAGGTGTATCAATTTGCACATAAATGAATGAATCTTGTCATTCTTTATGGCAGAGTAATACTCTCCATTTTATAAAAGAAAAAAGAAAACACATCTTCTTTACCCAGTCTCCAGTTGATGGGCATCTGGGTTATTTCCAAGATTGATCTATCACAAACTGAGCTGTTATGAACAAGGGTATACACATGTCATTACAATATGAATCTTTTAATTCCTTTGGGTATATTTCTGGCAGAGGAATAGCAGGGTCAAATAGGACCTCTAATCCTAGTTTTCTGAGGAATCTCCACACTGATCTCCACAATGGTTGTACAAGTGTACAATCCCACCAACAGTGGAGAAGGGTTCATTTCTCCCCGCAGCCTCGCCAGCATTTATTGCTGGTTGATTTCACAATAGCAGTCATTCTTTGTGGAGTGAGATGAAATCTCAGCATTGTTTTCATCTGCATCTCTCAAATGACCAGTGATGTTGAACATTTCTTCCTTTGCTTCTTTGGTGCTTTTACTTCTGCCTCTGAGAAGTGTCAGTTCATTTCAGATGCCCACTTTTGAACGGGGTCTTTAAACTTGGGTGGACTGATTTGTTTAAGTTCTTTATATAAAAACATGTTTTGAGACAGGGTCTCGCTTTGTAGTTCAGGCTAGCCCTGAGCTCATTATGTAGCCCAGGCAAGTCATGAACTCACAGCAATCCTCCTGCGTCTGCCTCCCGAGTGCTGGGATTACAGATGTGAACCACCACACCCAGCATTGTGGTATGTGGTACCGGAGACTGAACTCAGGACCTTGAGCTTGTGAGGCAGATGCCGAAACCACTGAGCTAAATTCCCAGCCCAGCAGCAAACTGAATTTTAAACAAGATCCCCAGATGAAACTAGTATACCTAAAGTTTGAAAATTAATGCTGTACAACATTCATTTGTAGACATACTGAGAAAGCTCTAATATAACTAAAAAGGTTTCAGAACATTTAAACAACAGCCAATATTATTGGGAAATAAATCTTTCATCATAAATTTATTAATAATTTTAGATTTTGCCCTGATGTGTTTGATATCCTATCTAAGAAATGTGGACCTAGAAAGCTGGTCCCTTGGCATTTGAAGATGATGGGGGAATAAATGAATGACACACATAGGAAAGAAAACTGTAAAAGTAGTGGATCTTGAGGCGTGTCAGAAAGCAGAATGTTAGGGTTAAACAGTCTAATCCTGCCCCACACCTAAGCAGATCAAGTGACCCAGAGTAAAGCACTGAACATTTCTAGGGTTCACTTCCCTCTAGGGAACGAATAATAATGCATAACATACATAGTCCCAAAAGTAGAGCAATTTGGCAATCAAGTAAGACTGACATAGAAAGAATGTACCAAGGAACTCTACAGCAAGAACATTCCAAATTTGGAAGGCAATCCGCCAAAGACCTCTTTGTGATTCAGCAGGATGAGGGTGGGCCCTGTACTTTGCATTTCTAACAAGGTCTCACATGTTGCCAATGTGGTTGGTTAAGGGTCTAGTCTAACCTATTCTATTACCAATATATAGGTCTTCATGGCCTATAGGAAACATTTGTTTATCAACATAGCTTAGAAGATAAGTAGTTCTAAGCCAGTGAACAATCTGTAGAAATACGATTCCATCATATGTCATTATCTCTCACATAATTTTAATACCATGAAATGCACTTAATTTGAAAATGATAGTCTTACTTCCGTACTTCAAAACATACCCTTAGTAAACATGTTCTAGAGACTGGATAAAGTACTTTCCACATGGATTATCCTATTTCATTCTCTCAATAACTTTACGAAGCAAGCAGCTATTTTATTACCATTTTATAGCTGATCACAAAGGAACTCTGAGAGGCTAAGTAACAAGTTGCTTAGCATCACACAGTTGAAAAATGGCAGAGTTGGGCTGGAGCTTTAGCTCAGTGCTTCCAGCACCTGCCTAGCAAGCACAAGGTCCCTGGTTTGATCCCCTGTAACCGCATACAACCATACTGGACGTGGTGACTCATGCCCACCAGCAATCAATACCACATACCACAGTGCTGGACGTGGTGGCTCATGCCTGTAATCCCAGCACTCGGGAGGCAGAGATAGGAGGATTGCTGAGTTTGAGGCTTGCCTGGGCTACACAGTGAGCTCAGGGCCAGCCTGAACTACAAAGCAAGACCTTGTCTCAAAAAAA